>JARJHM010000028.1:0-70000 GCA_033356055.1 Carex pumila
CCAGTATCCTCATCACTGTGATCTAATACCCCACCATCCCCATTATCATCCCAATTAGCCTCTGCCTCCATTTCTTCAGGATCATCGTCCGTATTGTCAGCATAATAAAGCCGTTCAGGGGTTTCAGATCGCTCCCTTTCAGATTGGACTCGACTAGAGGACGAGGATGGAATCTGAGATCGACCCCTGTCAGATTGGACCCTACTAGGCCCCGCTACAGATGGGGCCCGACTAGGACCCGCTATAGATGGGGCCCGTCTAGGACCCGTTACAGATTGCTCGAGCCCCAAATCCTGAGTCAACTGCAACAATTGTCTACTATTCTGTCTGGAGTTATGTCTAGAGTTTTGTCTGGGGTTGGCTACAACATATAACTCTAGGAACTTGAAAGTCATATTCATTGTCATTTGGACATATAACTCCCAACTGCTATCGTCTTGTATCGGTAGCTGTTGGAACCAGGTTTGATTGCCTTGGCCAATATTGATTCTTGCGGTAATTATCAGTTCATAATTACGGTGGTCAATACCGAGTTGTTGGTACACTTCCTTATTTAAACCTCTAAAATTCAAGCCAAGCGGGATATTGAACATTTTCGGCACTTGGTGGCTATAATAAGCGCCATTTGGTCCTTGTAATACTTCACCATCAAAATAACCACCAATTCCAATCATAATTGGTTGAATAAACCTAATAATACAAAATAACTAAATTAAAAAAACTACAAAAAATAAATTTAAAAAAAAATAATAAAAAGGTAAAAAAACGTATCTATGCAGCAGCTTTGGTGAAAATGAGGGTGTAGAATGGAAGACAGAACACAGTGTACATCTATTATAGGGAGAAGCTGCCACGTGCGCAGATCAAAACTGCGAACGGGTCCGTGTGCGTAATAGATATGCGGACGGGTCGTCGGGAACGGGTCAGTACGCTTATCCATTACGCGAGCGGGTAGCGACCCGTTCGCAGATCTGTTACGCGAACGTGGAGGAATCTGATTTCGAAATTAACGGGTGGTATTGATTTAATTCTAATTTATTACGGTGGTGCATAAAAAAAAAACGGTAGTTTGTCAGATTGTGATTTTTGTCAATAATTAATTAGTTGTCAACAAAGGAATATATATTAAAAGCATCTGGCACTGTTGCACAAACTTCTCTTTCAAGCTGTACAAATGATGCTTCCACTTGAAGGGAATCTTCAAATAAAGATTTCTACTTGCTTCTCTGCGAAGGAAGAAGTACATGAAAATTTTACAAGACGTGTGTAACGTGTGTTACTGTTTCTATTTTGTATTGCTGCTTACGAACAGAATTTTTTATCTATAAAAATTATTATAAAATGATTTAAGATATTAGATGAACTGCACCCATATTTCGATTCTGTAGAAAGAATAAAAAAAAATAGTTACTTTAGGATATTAGACAAGTTTTATGTGTAGTATGGCGCGATTTATAAGTTTATATTTTGGATAAAAAAATTGATATATTTTTTACAAGTTTATATTATTTTAAAATAATTTATGAATTTATACAAGTAAAAAATTATGCTTAACCGATTTATTATGTTCCAAAATTGGAAAAAAATAAGAGTTTTTTTTTTATTGAATTGTTGGAATAAAAGTGAATTTTTATTTGTCCTTCGTTAAATTTCACCAACAAAGAAAGGTACTTGACTGCCCTTATCCAGTAATAAATCTTCTAAATATTCGTAGTTTTTCTTTGTTAATCCCTTCAAGGATGTCTAGACTATAATGTTGGGATTACATAGTTTGTGTACCCTATGACCATTCGTGGGGTCAATTACTATTTGATCAAAATAACCAGCAATATGGAGGAGGGCTTCTAGTGTGGGAAAAATAGCACGATGGAGCCGGCTCTGTCACGAAATGACACAGTTCTAGCACAGCACGTGTTACTGTTCCGTGCCATAACTCGCGTGTCACGTGACGTGACCACCTCTCGACATTTTGGTCACATCACGTGAAAGATCCGATCATGACAAGGCACAACAGGTAATCACGCGAGTCACGTATAATTATAACCGTTAGGTCTTAATCAAATGGTAAATCATGAATAAACTAACTTAAATTATGAAAAATAGTTAAACGTGAGAAACGTTTAGACACGGCAGGTGAGTCACGACGTGACTCACGTGCCATGACCATCCCTTGACATTTTGGGCACGACACGGACCATTGTTCACTTGGTCACGATACGAGACCAAAGTCACGAAGTGTTAGTCACGTCACGGCACGTTTTTTCCACACTAAGAGCTTCTATATTTTTACCATATAAATCTTAGAGCAGTATTATTACTATATTAATATGCATACTATGTATGTACGCATTATGGAATCATATATTTATTTTTTAAATTCAAACAATTAATTTGAGTCGTTCAATATAATCTACATATAAAATTACACTTACAACCAAATTTATATTTTTTTTAGAATTTTTTTACTGTTCTTTAGATAGTTAGATAGGTAGAAAATCATTTGATTTGAAAATTCTAGACCATTTTAAAAATAATGATTTTTTACCTATTAAAAAATAAAAATATTCTAAAAATATGAAATTTGTTATGCGAATATATTTTTCATATGGAAGTTATATTTAATTATTTCAATCAACTGTTTGAACTTTGAAAATAGAGACATGGATTCATAGCACGGATCAATCCGTAATATGCATATTATCAAAATCTTACTCTATCAAAAATGATTTTCTACATATCTACACCATATAAATTCAAACAATATAAAATTGGTTTTCAAATACATTTTAATATGGAGATCATGTTTGATGATTCGGATTAATTATTTGAATTTTAAAAATAAAAATCTAAATTCACAGTACATGTCATTTAATGTCAAATAATAATATGTATTGCCACAACCTTGTTCTTTAATTGATAGATACATAATAGTCCAATTGTTGTATTACATCAACATAGTTGAATATAATTTCTATGTTTGAATGAAACCCACGTTAATTTAGAACAACAATTATTTCATATTTTGAACAGATTAATAAAAAAAAATATAGAAGAATAACTCACTAACTCAAAATAGCATGCCAATCCAAATTAGCAAGCTATTTCAAATCCAACCAAACATATAAAAAAATTATAAATTGGGACGCAACAGGAGTTGACACACAGATTGTTACACACACAAACTGCGACAGCAAAATTTGTGGGTTTCATATCTAACCCTCTTTCTTGCTCGCTCTAATCTTCTCTCCCCTCTCACGCGCCGCCTCCACATTTTCTCCTCCTCTCTCTCTTATTAAAGGTATAATAATTTATCATCTATTCTCCCTCCAGATATTTCATTAAAATTTAATCAATCGATCTTGATTTTGATCTCAAAATCTTCCTTCGTATTTAGGGTTTTTGAGCTAGGTTTTGAAATCATGTCGGACGACGATCACCATTTCGAGTCGAAGGCTGACGCCGGCGCGTCTAAGACCTACCCACAGCAAGCTGGTACCATTCGCAAGAACGGTTACGTCGTTATCAAGGGGAGACCTTGCAAGGTATCTGACTTGATCTGTTTGTCGTAGTTCTTTTTTATGGTTTTTTTTTCTTTTCTTAATCTTGTTGGGTCAGTCAGTTCTTAACAAGGTTGATCGATCTGACATGATACTATATTCTTGATGTAGTTAGTATGATTTGACCTGCTTACGCTTTTTATCATTCTCTAGCTCTTTTTCCTTTTTTCTTTTCCCATACTCATGTTATCTTATCTCATAGCCATCTAGGCCGACGTATACTTATTTAGTTTCAGCTAGTTCAAATCTTATGTTAGATCTAATTAAATTTGTCAAAGAAAAATCAATTTGGTCTAATGTACCCAGAATAGAATGATATAAACATAAATCTGCAGCAAAGATTTTGTTTATTTCTAAGGTCTTTTTTAGTTGGTATTAAATCATTGGGACTTGGGTAGGCTATTGTAGCATTAAATTCAGATTAAAAAGTCTTATCTTTTGAGAAGTTGTTTTTTTCCCAGATGATTTAATGAGTTGTCTATCCTTGATATGTAATCTCAACATAGTGTCTTTAATTGCGCTTAATTAATCATTTTCATCTATTCTTTGGTTATTGTTTTTCAGGCCATCTAATCATTGATCTTTGTTTGAACTTCCATTAATAGGTTGTTGAGGTTTCAACCTCTAAGACTGGCAAGCACGGCCATGCCAAGTGTCACTTTGTTGCTATTGATATCTTCAATGGGAAGAAGCTTGAGGATATTGTTCCTTCCTCCCATAACTGTGATGTATGTTCGTTTTTTCTAAATCGATATATAATTAAGAGTTGTTGGAATTGTAAAGGAGTCATGGTCCTGATACGCAGATATAGGACCTGACCAGTACAATGTTTAGACTTGAGTCTGTATATTCTTTCCCACTTAATTGTTTCATGAACTAAGCAGCTATACTGCAAATATTAAATGACTTTCAAATTTATTTTTAATTACTAAAAGTATCTTTGAAAATTGAGCCTATGGGCTAATGGGTCAATAATATTTTTATTATTCTGAAATTTCATTGTATTTGAAGGGAAGAATACTGTTCTCAGCTGCAGTATGTTGTTTTGTTCAGTTCCTTGTACTATATTCTGGTCATTTTTTTGTTACTGGGCTTTCATAATTGTTTTGGTATTAATTTTTTGTTTATTATTCCTTGAAATGTCCTGATAATTGCTTAACTATTTATTTTCAGGTTCCTCATGTGAACCGTACTGATTTCCAGCTCATTGACATCTCTGAGGATGGATTTGTGAGTTATCATCTACTGTTTCACTATTCTACATATGCATATTAATTTTTCTAACATTTGTAATATTGTTACAGGTGAGTCTCCTGACTGAAAGTGGTGGCACCAAGGATGATCTGAAACTCCCCACTGATGATGCTCTTCTTAGTCAGGTTTGTTTACCTCCTGATATTTTACTGTCTTCTTTAATGTAGGAATTTAAATTTTGCCCCTTCTGTTTTGTACTATCTAGTTTTAGTAATTTGTGCTCTAATTTTGATCATAAATTTTGATTTGAACACAGCTCAAGAATGGATTCGAGGAAGGAAAGGATATGGTTGTGACTGTGATGTCCGCCATGGGAGAGGAGCAGATCTGTGCACTGAAGGATATTGGCCCCAAGTAAATTTACCCGTGTGATAGTAAAAGAGAAGCCGTTTGCAAACATTTTAAAAATTATATGGCATAGATATCATGAGGATGTTGTTTATCAAGGTGTTTTCTCTTTACCTAGCTTGAGCTGTGGCTTTTGCTTTGTGCAAACCCGAAGTGGCAGTGATTGCGGGCTTTTATCATATCCATCCATTTAGCATTATCTATTGAATAACGGGGTTCTGTCCTTCTCTTATTTTCTGTCTGCTTGTCTTGTCGGGTCGAAAACATACTTATTTGGTGCCAACATTAGAGTTGTAAGCAAGTTATCAGGGTGGTGTTTTTATGCTACTTAAAAGAATTGATTAGTGTCATAACTGCATTTTTTATTTTATTTATGCTGGCTTCTGTGTGGTTTGGTTATATCATTGATCAGAAATGATGTCTCTGATTTTTGTTTCAAGAAGTCCATAAGTGATGGAGAAACTTCTGCTCCCTCTTTTTTAACAGTTTCTTCTAACCAATCACTTAAATATTTTCTTTAATTACGACAGCCCCAGGTTACTTTTTTATCTTAATTTTTTTTATCACTACTCGCGGGAGTAGAGAATTGGTTCATGGAGGAATAGAGGAGGACTTGTTTGTAAAATGATAAACCGTAAAAATTCAAACTCAATTTCCATTATTTATTTTCACAATTTAACATCTTTCTTGTTTAGCTGGAATAAAATCTCTATTCTAATTTATTCTTCTTTTCCACACTCACGGAACAAGTCCTACTAAAATCAAACGTCCACTGGAATTGTCATTAGAAATGTGCAAATGATCGATTTTTGCATATGTATTCGTCAAAACTTTTTGCAAAATACATCTGCAGCAAGTTTTTAATTATTATAGTCAACATTTATCGGACCCAACTCACCCGAGTTGTAGCATATGTAACGCATATGGTTCAATAAAATGGCTTTTCAGACCGTCAGATCAAATTTTATCAAGTTTGGTAAATTTAATGCTAACAGACGTAGACTTATTTCCGTTAAAGAAAAAAATATATCTCCGTTAAGCAGAAAAAAAAAGAAAAAAAAAAAACCATCCTTACTCTCTATTCTGGTTTGAAATCAAATCCAGAGCAACAATGGAGGAAGTTTCTCTCTAACAAGGTATACCTTGTGTTGTTTAATCATTCTCTTCAAAAGCTAAAATATCATCTCATACTTTATAGAGTCTCATGCTTTCAATCCGACCTTTCTCAAATCTCGAAACACAATTTGGCGTCCCATCTCAAGTCGCGACCATGAACTTCTTTCTTCTCCTGTAACAGAGAAAAGTCAACCTCAACAGATGTTATTGATGTTGATCCCGGCGAAGTATTTACTCCAGCTCTAACAACAATTCATGCTCTGACCCACCAACTATCAAACTTAGCACTTCCTACTTGGTGATTGAGAGGTTTAATATAGATTATGGTCCTTGATGAGCGTATGTTCTATAGGAACTGGTAATAGAATATTTGAAATTTCTTTTTGTCAATCCTTAGGATTTCCATTTCCATTTTTGTTTGGCAATAATATTAGTTTGATAGTCATAATAAAATTCATTGAAACAGTTCTGAAGAATAGCCTTCATAATTTTTATGATCAACTTTTTAGTTTTTTCTCGGGGGTATATTATTTGTCTATTTTTGATTTGGTATATTGGTGTCAGAATTATTTTTCCTTTTTTTTTGTAAGTAATACATTCTTTATGTTACGCTATGTCAATATAAAGGTCCAATGCAAGGATTAAAATTTCTAGCTTTGTTCATTTTCAAAATTTTGAATGCAATATGAAGTTTGCTGAGGATAATGAATAGTAATGCTCAGAGAGTGTATCTGTACTGCTTGAAGTAGGTCCATTAGGCAAGTTAAGCATTGAGGCATCTACAAAGTTAATTTTACTGTCTTCTTGTTCTCTTTCTCGTGTTGTTTCAACTTTGAGGTGAAGCATTTGAGGCACCGTTTTGGAGACAAAATCACATACTGCATCAATGTAATTAAAACCCGGCGCAGTTTGGAGGGGTGTAATTGGGCAACACAGCATCCAGATCAGTACTGTTATCAGATTGACAATTATAGAATTTTGGTGTGACCAAAGACAAAACATGTTACCATCGGCAAAACGGCTGTGGGACACTGGACAATGGGATGTTCAGCCTTGTGGCATGAGTGCAACAGGTGGATCTTCCAACAAAGCATGACAATGGCGATGCTCATTGATTGTACCAGTATTGAAATTCATAACTGGTACCACAATCTTTAAAGGAGTTGGAAATAAATAAGGGGCAACATGAGCAATTATCCCTGCCCAGGACTAATGTAACGAGGAATTGTATTTATGCAATTATTTAGTTCAGTAGGATGTATAAACTCTTTTTTATCCAATGAAATTGTCAATGCTAAAAGCCTCTGACCTTTGCAAAAACCTTTGACATCCATGATGAATTAATTTGTTTCTCTTTTAATGTAACAGTAAAAGGTTTTAACATAGCATTTTTTTTTCTCTTTTATCATTATACCATGGTGAATTTGTTCAAAAAAATCAAATGCCCTCATAGTACTAGTGAGGTCTACGCTTGGTTATTATTACATAGGAAAATTCTGACAGCCGAAAATTTGCAAGTACGAGGGTTCAATCTACTGAGCTTGTGCTATATGTGTAAGGCTCAAGGTGAGACTATTGAGCATCTTTTCAATGAATGCCACGTCTCGGGCTTGGTACATCAGGGTGTGAGGGATCGCAGCCCTCAGTACTGGGAAGGGCTGCCTGGAGGATCAAACATACATTCAATGATAGACACCGGGATATGCAAAGAAGGAAGAGGAATGGAATTGTTGAGTAAGTTTGTAATTTGGCGAGAAAGGTGCAATCGGATATCAAATGAAAAATCCAAAATAATTGAGGAATTAGTGAGCGAGGTTCGAGATCAATGGAGAGTTCTAAACTCAATAGGCGCTAGACAATAAGGCCATTGGAGGAAGACTTTTTTCAAGTTTTTTTTTGTTTTTTCGTTCACTTCGGTTTATCTTTTGCTTTTATTTTCTTTTTTCCTTTACTGTTATTTCTCTCTTTACAAATGAGGTTTTCACCACTCGAAAATCCATCAAATGTAACCAATTGCGGTTAATATAAATGAGGGCTTGACCCTCATTGTTCTTCAAAAAAGTACTAGTGAGGTCCAAAACAGCTATTGTATAGACAAAAAAGAAACAATTAGAAAACAAGTATAACTAGCAAAAATAATTCATGTACATAATATTTAGGAAAAATTTCCTATGTACCCATACAAATTTTTGAAATAGCCAATTTACCCATAGAAACCACATAATATCCAATATCCCCATTAAAATTTTAGATTCTTTTCTCTATCCCCATTTATTTATTTAACCTTTTATTTAATTATTTTAAAAATTAAATTGACAAATCTGCCCTTACTTCTAATCTTCTTCCTTTACCGTGAAACTTATCTATACATGCTTCCATTGGTACATGGAAACCACACAAGGGAATATAAGTGGACCAAAAAAGAAAATGATTTCTTCAAGTCGTAGCATGAAGGGGACTCCAAGTTCCTTCTCTATATGAATGACAAGATCGGCCAGGTCCACGCTCTGTTTATTTTATAATTCCAATATGAATTCCAACGCTGGCATGAAGGAAAGCTTCAAATGACAAGATAGGCATGAAGGGGACTCCAAGTTTCTTCAAATGCCGCGACTGAATAAATTCAGAAGTGAAGAGAAGGGACTCCTCAGTCCATGATACCTGATTTTAGGGACTGGTTTCAAATGCTACGACTGAATATACCTGATTTTAGGGACTCCTCAGTCCATGATTTTTAACTACTTGACTTAATATGAAATGAATTCGAATATCCTCTAATAAGCTAGAGAATAAGATCAAATTGTGAATTGTGGAGAAGCACTTGAAATGAAATCTCGAGGGACAGAATATAGACTATAGAGTATGATATTAATAATAACTTGGAGCAAACAGGGAGATGCAGAAAGATGATTTTACCGCTGGCAAAACTGAAACTGGAAATGGTTCATTGGATACCTGTCGTAAAATTGAAGTTCCTAATCATAGGGTATTGTTATTATAATTGCTGGTTAAACTTTACAGTACAACATTTGTTTTTGAAAATTGGACATGATTTGAGTTTTTCCACGAGCATCTACCTGTTTTTGGGGATACTTGTTTTGTATGTATGAGAAGGAATTCAAAGATATACATGATTTGATAAACACTCAATGAACATCACGATTGGTTAATAATGCAGCGCCAAATGTTGTTACCAGTTGGTACCAACTCTTTTTGACTTTAAGAAAAATAACAATATTTTTTATGTACAATGGTGTTTTCGCTTAGCAAAAGGAGAAGGATAATAGTTTATTGCACACTGACAAGAAAGATATCCATGAGGGGAAGCAAGATAATTCACTGCACTACTTTTTTTGCAATTTTTTATTGCTATCAAAATTAATTCATTTGAAGAACCTGTCCGGCAATTAATTGATAATATCAAGTAATACCACAAAGTTCCAATTGAATAGAAAAATACTGGTACAACGTTCCACTTCTAAAGAAAAATCCTGTTACAAGAAAACATAAAGGTTAGGCCTTAACGTAACTCAAAATCTATTCAATTACTTGCAATCGTACTCACTAAATCCCAAATCACAAATATTTAGTGAGAATATGTTAACTCATCCGCATCACTTTTGGTTATTTGCGGTAGGGAGTGAAACTGAGAGTCTGAGATCGCTGCCTCGCTGGTATACGAAGAACGTAACTAGAAGAAAAGATTAAAACTTAAAAAGTAATAGACATCTCTGTTTAAAAATAAAGGGATATAATGGTCAATACGAATTTAAAAATAATTAAATAAAAAGTAAAATAAATAAAAGGGTATAGAAGAAAGAAAATTAAATTTTGATGGGTATATTGGCTATTATGGTGATTTCATGGGTAAATTGGCTATTTTAAAAGTTTAAATGGGTACACTGGAAATTTTCCCTAATATTTATTATACACTAACTCCAAAATTATGCATATTCTTTCTTGGTCTTGCATGGTGCATGGTATGTCAGTGTTTGTGTCGAATAAATATTCTAAGAAATCAGTATCCTCCATCATAGGTGTGAGGTTAGCATGGGATGACACTGAAGAAGACGGCCCATCAGAGATGTTGGACTTCTCCTATGTGGACGTACCAGATGACACCTTGAAGGAAAAATAAATTATAGACAGTCAAGATAACTTTGATATAGCAAAATAAAAGAAGCAAAAAAGCAAGGCTTCAGATAGGTTCTCAAGCCCAGAGAAAAACAGAGGATGGAGGAGGGAGAGAATATTTTCCCCATATAATTTTTATATTTTTGAAGCGATTTGATTTTAAATCAATTATGTAGAGAGAGATAATTTCCTTCCTTGACCAACAGACAAAAAAGAAGGGAGGATTGTTTTCTTTTTTTGCTTAACGGAAATAAGTCCACGTCTGTTAGCACTAACTTCACCGATCTTGATCAAATTTGATCCAGCGGTTTGAAAAGGCTTTGAAAAGCAGTCCTATCCAAATGGCTTCGGACAAGTTCCCAGGCCCAATAAAATTGGAGCCCGCATCGTCTGCATTAACTCAAAAGAGAATCTTTTGAGTTAATAGATATCAGCCGTTCGATTATAAATGGAATTCATTTGGCTCCTCCACCTATAACAGGGGTCTTTACTTTTAGTGCGGATCTAATTTACACGAATCTCAAAACTTATCAAACGGTCCAGATACTTTAACTCAAAAGGTTCCTTTTTGAGTTAATGCAGAGGTTACGAATTCATAAAATTGTTGAAAACTTGAACGACAGCATGGTATCTAACTTTCTATTTTATTAAAAGCTCGTAATCATCTGAGAAACAATTAATATCAAACACTTTGAGCATATTCGTAGTATTTCCCACAGTATCATTTAGGGGTGTACAACCGTCGGATTAATGAATTTGTTAATTTAAATTCAACCCAACTAGGGGTGTCAATGGGTAAGATCGGATGGAGATATTTTTATACCCATACTTATTAAAATTGATTTTATCTATATTTTACTCATATCAATTAAAATTTTAACTTACTCTACCATATCCTTATCTATTAATATTATCGAATAATGAAACGGTAGCGAGTGATAACAGATAATACTTTTTTTTTTGGTTAAAGAGGTCAGAGGCCCGGTTTCATTAATAAACAAAACAACACAGTCATTACAAAAATGGTAATCCATAGAGGTATATAGCAACCCCTTCTCTGCATCATCCTTAACTAGTCCTAAAAAGTTCATTCAACAATATCTCATTTGCATAGATGATTAACACGCAAAAAGAAAACAGGTAAGTAACCATAGAGCACATAACTACTAAGTAATATAGAATCACCACGATAGAACAA
Organism: Carex pumila; assembly: GCA_033356055.1. Classification (NCBI taxonomy): domain Eukaryota; kingdom Viridiplantae; phylum Streptophyta; class Magnoliopsida; order Poales; family Cyperaceae; genus Carex; species Carex pumila. Next base: position 11,608 of record JARJHM010000028.1, read on the forward strand.
CCATATCTAAGCAGAAAAATCTTCAACCTCTGCCAAATGTCAGGAGATGTTGTTTTCTTCAATCTGAAAAGATCACTCGCAACGGAATAGCCTCCATAGTCTCCTCAGTAGGCATCCATGCTCTGGTCTCTGACTGAACGGTGTTCTTGGTATGTTTGTGACCTGTCCAATACAACACTAAAGAAATTATTAAATAGATCAATGACCGAGCTGATTTAGGGTGAGCATTATTAAAACATACTTCATTCTGATGTTTCCACACTGTCCAACAAGTCGCACTAAAAACAATTAAAAAGGCTGTCCTCTCCAGAGGAGAGAGTGTGAAAGCAAATGTTAAAACCTCACATAAGTTGTTCCAATTCGAGCAATGTAAGTGATTTTTACCAAGGTGTTGCAAAATTTGTCTAACCAATTGACAATTCAAGAAAAGATGTTTGGTTGTTTCTTGATGTGAGCAAAACACACAGTTAATATCCCCAACCCAACCCTTTTTTTGTAAATTCACTCTAGTCAAAATTCTATTTTTGAAAGTAAGCCACATGAACACTTTTATTTTAGGAGGGATGGGAAGAGACCACCACACCATTGGATGGGATACTAAAACTCCTCTGTGGTTAAGAAACTGATAAAGAGACTTTATACTAAAACTTTCTGAGGCAGACCAGCGCCACGATAGTCGATCACATTCATGAGTGAAAGACAATTGGCTTAGCATATACAGCACTTGAGTCCATTCCTGTAAGCAAACACCTGTTAGTGTGTCAGAAAAGAGAACTCGGTGCCCTTGCGAATTGATAACATCGGATACCAATATGGATTTAGTAGTACAGCTGCTATAGAGTTGTGGGTATGAAGATGCAAGTGTGCAATTACCATACCAAAGGTCTGTCCAGAATTTGATGGTTGAGGAGGAACCAGGGGTATAATGGGTACTATTTGAACCTAAAACAGCCACCTGCCTAAGGTCTTATCAGAAGGGAGAAACTGATGTAGTATGGTTATCTATGTATAAATGGACCACTAACGTTTTCCATTGACCGGTATACAATGGATCTGATAATTCCACCACCATTTTACCAAAAAAACAATATTAATATCTCTCAAATCCAATATACCTAACCCCCCATATGTTTTGTCCAAACAAACTTGAGTCCAGTTAACAAGTAGATACTTTTTCCGAGAACGAGATCCTTACCACAAAAAATGACACCATATTTTGTCAATATCCTTGAGTACTGTGATGGGGACTCTATAAAGAGAAAGGGCACATAAAGAACTGCTGTTAAAACTAAATTGATAAGTGTAATGTGCCCCCCAATGGAAAGTTATTGTCCTGTCCAGTTTTGGAGTTTTTTTTTATCAACTTTGTCAATGAGAAATCGCCAATCCGAAGCTCTAAGTTTTCTATCATGCAAAGGGAGCCCGAGATATTTGATAGGAAAAGAAGCATTTTTGCATCTAAATGTATTTGCTAAGGAACCTAGTTGATCAGTATTAATGCCATACATTTTAGATTTATCAAGGTTTATTCTAATTTCAGATACAGCCTCAAAGGCTTGCATAGCCCACCAAGCCGATTCAACTACTAAATGTTTAGCTTCTAGAAATAAGATAGTATCGTCGGCATAATGACAAATGGTAATGTTGGAATTTTGAAAACAAGAAGGACCTAAACCTTTAAGAATGTTGGCTGATTTCTCTTTATTGAAAATCTTGCTGAGAACATCAGCAACCAGGATATATAAGAAAGGGGACAAAGGGTCCCCTTGTCTTACTCTTCGTTTGCAATAAAAGTAAGGTGTAAGTGTCCCATTTATATTTATACATGATTGTGAACTTACTAACCAATGTTTAATCCATGAAAGCCAAGTGGCCCCGAATCCACGACTTTCCATGACATCTAGAATATAAGCCCAATGAATTTTGTCGTACGCTTTCTCAAAGTCAATCTTAAGAACTATCCCCTGTTGGTTATGATGTTTACTATAGTGTATCAATTCTTGACTTAGTACAACATTATCTAATATATACCTATTAGGTAGGAAAGCCGATTGGCTGGCATCAATTAATCTATTCATAATGTCCTCTAATCTATGAGTAAGGATTTTTGATAAAAGTTTGAAAGTACAATTGACTAGGCTGATGGGTCTGTACTTATTGATGGTGGAAGCATTATGCTCTTTAGGAATAAGGCAAATAATGGATTTGTTAAGCTTAGAAAGATCTAGGATATTTGCATGAAATTGTGAGCATAGTTGAAACAAATTAGCTTTGACTATATCCCAAAAATGTTGAAAAATTTAAAAGAGAAACCATCTGGGCCAGGGGCTCTAGAAGGCTCACATGCAAAAAGAGCATGATGTATTTCATCCAAAGTGAAAGATTGTTCAAAAAATTGTTGTTCATGAGAAGTTAGTTGTTCATGCTCTTTCCAGAAATGTGTATCTAAAGATGCATATTTCATTCCTGGAGTCCCTAAAATGTCTTTATGTGAATAACATGTTGTTGAATGTCCTCTAAGGATTTAGTAGAGGTATTGTCTATATTAAGGGAATGGATCCTATTTTGTTTCTTTCTATGATTGGCTATAAGGTGAAAATATTGAGTGTTTTGGTCTCCTTCTTCTAACCACTTTTGCTTGGAGCGTTGTTTCCAATATAATTCCTCTTCTAAATAAATTGTTTTTAACCTACTTTTAAGGGAATTCCATTCTTCCACCTCATGAGGGAAAAGCTCTCTAAGTTCTTTCAAGATATCTAGTTTATTGAGGGAGTCTAAGATATTCGTCTTCTCCCTCTTTTTCTGACCATAGAAATTTTTAGCCCAACCTTTAATTTTCTTTCTAAGGATGCTTAATTTGTGGTTCCAACTATATGCTAGATTGTGGTGTTGAAGTGGATGTTCTTGCCACCATTTGATTACTAATCTACAAAAGTCTTCCTGTTCTAACCATAAGGGATCTATACGAAATTGAGGAGAAGGAGGAGTACTATGACCAATTTGCATTAACAAAGGGCAGTGATCTGACCCGTTCTTACTAAGATCTGTGACAACACTATGGAGGTACTTTTGGTCCCAGTTAATAGAAGTAAAGAATCGATCGAGAAGGGAAAAATTCCCTCCACTAGCCCATGTATATTTCCTACTCTGTAATTTGTGTTCGATAAGATTATGCTTATCAACAAAATGATTAAATCTCTGACTAATTTTGACATCAAAATTGGTACCTGATTTTTCATCCTTATACCTTATAACATTGAAATCCCCACTTATTATCCAAGGTTTTGTGATTCCTACCCGAAGTTGTTCTAATTCCAACCATAACTCTTTTTTCAAATTCCTCATTACTGGACCATAAATAATGGTATATTGCCACTCTATCTGATCTGATTTATTCAGAAAATGGATATCAACACAAAATCTATGTTCACTATGAGACAAAATTTCAATTTTAGAGCTATCTCCTCCAAACAAAATTCCACCTGATTTGCCTATTGATGGAAGGTAAATCCAAATGTCTAGTTTATGCGCTAAAGATCTAAGAATTCGATTGCTAAAATGTTCTTTTTTGGTCTCTTGGATGGCTACAATATCTAACTGATACTTAGCTATATATTCAGTCAATGCTTGTCCTTTTCTAGGGGAATTCATCCCGCGAATGTTCCAATTAAGAATATTCATAAAGTAACTAGTGTATCACTATTATGCCGATCCACTTGGTCGACTACCTGTGGTTGCAACACATGATGTGTGTGTATATGAGTGAGCGTACTACTATTGGTACTTTAATATCCTAATGACTGAAGTAAAGCCTCAAATTGGGCTCTCTCCATATGCTGTATAGCTAACACTATAATTTTCCTATCAGCATCAGTATTTCCTAAAACAATTTTGTAAACCTGAAAAAGTTGCTCTATCTGAGCAGGGGTAAATCTACTATATGAAAAATTAGTGAGCAAAGGATTACCTGCTGCTGATTTAGCAGATCCTTGAGCTTTCCCTTTCTGGGCTCATTTGAGAACTAGAGTGTGAGTATGCTACACTTGAAAGCGAAAGCTTCTGCGGGGGCACCTCTTTATTGTACCTTCACTCATGAGGTAGAAATGGGTCCTCAGCCTGCTTATACTCTGTGGAAGTGTCAAAAATTTCCACCACGGATGGTGTTGAGGGGGGCTGAACTGGTTGGGAAAAGGAACACCTCTTCTTGGTTGGTGACCTGGGTTGATGAGGCCACGTAGAAGGATGGGGACCTGTTTTTTGGAAGTTGGAAGTCGGTGGTTTTCTAAGTATGGGGCTGGGAGAAGGTGCCTTTCTCTCAGAGGGAGGGAAGTGAAAACGCACTTGTCTGTCGGCTGATCTCTAGGCTAATTGGGTTGTTTTCTTCTTAAAAGAGTTGGTTTTTTGAGCTTGGAGTTGGTGAGCCCGTTGCATTAAGTACTCTTCATTAGGGACCCAGTCAAGTATATCTACTATGAATTCCTCGTCGGAGTCTTCATTTGGGTCTGGTTTTTCAGAGACCACCGATGTCACTGGGGGAAGAGATTCTGAGGTAGTGAGAGTATGACTTTCAAAGTCAGAGGTCAGAGCCCCTTATTGTGGCTGAGGTGGTGGAGGAGGTTGGGTGTCGGTATGGGTTGCACTAGATGTGGAACCAAGCCCCTGTCCCATATAGATGGCATTAAGGGCACGCTGAAATGAATCCTCATCCGACTCATCATTTGAGTCAAAGTCATTAACAAATGGGTCATCGTTCTTACAACTGGTGGCCTGTGCTTTGGCTTTGCCTTTGTTAGGGAAGGATCCCAGCACTGGTTTGGGGATAGTCTGAATTTCAGTGATGACAATACCACCTCTTCTCCTGTGAACTGTTGGCGATCGAAAATAAGGTGAAAGAGAAGGTCTAGAAATGGGTTGGGCTGATGTTGATAGGTTGGAGGTTTGAGGAGGATCTGAATCCATAGGTTGGGGGGTTGGGGCAGGGTCAGGAATGACTGGTGTTACACCAAAATGTGTACCATTTGGATAGGGTCTGCCATTAACCTTACTTCTCCAAGCATTAACACTTTCAGTGGTAGCTGTCTCAATTTCAAAATCAATGTCAGAGGTGGATACAAAACCGTGGGGTGATCTATGAGTAATGTTATGCTGAGCTGGTAATACTGAAGGATCCCCAATCCCAATTTGTACCCGAGCAAAACGATAATCATATCTAAACCGGGCATCGGGGTCAAGCTCAAGCACCACAGTGCCATATGAGCTAAAAACCTGGCTAAACTCTTCCCAGTTCCACAAATCGTATGGAAAACCATGTAATCTTACCCACACAGAAGTTAAGCGCCTGCCGGTGTTGTAGTTAGGATCTCATTTCACTATCGGAAACTGAATGTCTTCCATCCTTAACCAGCGTTTGCGTGTAACGGCCAACAGCCATTCTTCTGAGGGAGTTTGGATAACGTAAATGTACTCATCAAAGACCGCCACGCGCCATTTGAATGGGGGATAGGAGGTTCTGAGTACTATTTCAACTTTTTTCGATCCCCATGCTGCAATATCATCCAGAAGCAGACACAGTTGGAGTTCTCGGGTGATAGCTTCGGACTCAGGAGTTGAGTTAAACATCAGCACAGGTGGATGAACGATCCTCGGGATCAGCTAAGGGGTTGGCTCCTCGACAACCGACTGAGGCACCATTGGAGGTGGTGGAGGACGAGGACGCGGCTGGATCGGCCGATCAGGCATCACATGAGCCATCGGAGCCCCTAAGAGTGGAGCACGGGGATTTGGAGGAGGCAGAGAGGGAAATGGAGGGTTGTAGCCTTGCTCTGGCCTCATCGGAGGAGGATAAGGCGGGTTTTCTTGTCTAATCGATGCAGAGCCCCTCGGAATCAGTATCGGTGGCCGAGACCTATTGAAAGGTTGATATCGGGTGCGCGGAGCACCACGGCGATTGTTAGGCGGCGCCATTACTACTGGAGAAGAAGAGGAGTGAGCATTCTTTTCTGGAGGTTGATGGAATGGAAATGACGTGATAGAATGGCAGATGCTACTCTTATGCCCGATTTTGTTACAGATAAAACAAATCTGACCATTTCAACGATTCTTTACTCGGTGTCCCCGATCTCCGCACTTAAAGCAGACTGGATGCGTTGGCGTAGAGAGTTGTTTGATCTCCTCTAATCGCGTGAGCACAATCGACAAACGGGTCTCTCGCTGGCGAGGTTCGCATTTTTTCTGTTGCCAGATCGGAACTGAAAGCAACGAGGCCTTGTATGAAATATGTAGGCCAGGTTGTGGGCTTAGCGCCATGAGAGACGCAAAGTGAGCTCGGGCCTTTTCTAGCTAGCGGGTTTTTTGCATGCTCATTTTTTCTTTTTCTGTATTTTGCCTCTTTTTTTGTATTTTTTTGTTGTTTTTCTTCCATTTTTTTATTATCGCCATTATCACCTAAGCGGAGCTCACTTTCTTTTCCATGGTTCGGCCTCTATGCTTTAACAAAATAATACTAATATAATACTAATATAATAACAGATTAAATATAATAAAAAATAAAAATAAATGTGCAATCAGTTCTAACTAAATTGTTTTTTATAAAGGAAGAAAATTCCAAAACACGAATATATATATTTAATTGGGTTGGAAATTAAATTGTATAAATATGTAGATTTTATAGTTACCCTATAGGGCAACTGGTACAAAATAGTCATTACCCATATTCTTACCTATTTAGTTAATAGATATTTTTTTTTACTCATATCTAATAAGCTAACGAAAAAAAAATTATTCACACCTGCCTTATCGAATACGATACGGATCGAATAAACAGCTAAAAAGATACCATTGACACCCCTAAACCCGACGATAAAGCGATGGTAATTTTTTTCCTAGTTCACTCACCCGTAAACCCACTCAACCCATCCTATTTTTTTAGATGCGGAATTTGTGGATTATACAAGTTAAACAAGTTGTGAATTTGATGAAACTTCCTGTGACAGATTTTTTTTTATTTCTATTTATATTGACAAATTAACAAGTGAGAAAATACAAACGGGGAGAAGAGGGAGGAGTAAAATGGGTATTACAAATTTTGATGGCTCAATTTTAAGGCTAGAGAGTTATATGGGCAAATAAATAAGTTAGAAGGATATATTTACTATAATAAAAACTCCGAAATTTTTTATACCATAATAAAATAAATAAATAAACCACAACACCCAAAAATATGGAAAATTCCACATTTATTCGGGGAGCTAAGCCAATTTGCAACCCATTTATTAGGGACCATAGATTAGCTTAGAGATCTCCCAAAAACCCAAAAAATATACCTAATATTAAATATTTTCAAGTTTTGAGGGGCATCTAAGCTAATATGCAGTCCCTTATAAATGAGTCGCAGATTGGCTTAGCACCCAAGTAAATGTGGAACTCCCCATAATGTGAAGTGTTTTGGTTTATCTTTTTTTTTTGAAATTGTATAAATAAAATTTTTGGAATAAAAATAGAAGGAAAAAAAAATGAAAATAAGCCTATTTTCTATTATTACTACAATTGAAATATATTCTTTTAACAGAAAATTGCCCGTAATTAAATTTAGATCCTGTAAATAATTGCAACGCTGAATCTAATTACAGTTACGTGTTACATCGGCAGAGCTGAATTTAATTACGCAAAAACTCAAATACTATTTATTGCAAATTAATTACTCAAAAAACTTAAAACTAGGACGCAGCAGGAACTGCAACACAGATTATACCACATATAAACCGTGATAGGATTATTTGTGGGTCTGATATCTTAACCCTCTTTCTTGCTCGCTCTTACTTTTTCTCCTCTCACCCGCCGCCTCCCCTTTGTTCTCTTTCTCCTCTCCCGGAAAAGGTATAATAATATCATCAAAGAAACCAAAATTTTAATTTATCATCTATCTATTCCTCCTGATTTTTTTTCATCGTTATAATTTAATCGATCGATCTTGGTTTTGATCTCAAAATCGCATCTCTGTATTAGGATTTTTAAGCTAGGATTTGAAATCATGTCGGACGAGGAACACCATTTTGAGTCGAAGGCTGACGCGGGCGCGTCTAAGACTTATCCGCAGCAAGCTGGTACCATTCGCAAGAACGGTTACATCGTTATCAAGGGGAGACCTTGCAAGGTATTTGACTTGATCTGGCTTTCCTAGTTTCTTTTTAATGCGCTCTTTTTCTTAATCTATTGTTTGACTTGATCAGTTCTTAACAAGGTTGATCGATCTGACCTGATTATGCTATATTCGTGTTGTAGTTAGTGTGATTTGATCTGCTTGGTTCAAAATCTATCAAAAGGTTGGCATATTAGGCACGGAAAAATCTCAAAGGAAAATAATCATGTTATCTAATATCAAAGTAATCTGGCTGCGATTGAAACAATTATGACATATACTTATTTAATTGCAGCCAATGCTGTTATCTTATTAGATCTAATTAAATCTGCTGCAGAGAAATTATTTTGGGTCTTGCATAACCCTAAACAGCATAACATGATTTCAAATCCTTCACATGTAATCTCAACAATAGTTTCTGTAGTCTCACTTAATTAATATTTATTCTTTGGTTATTTGTCCATTTTATTAGACTGCATAATCGTCGATCTTAAATGAACTTCTATTAATAGGTTGTTGAGGTGTCGACCTCTAAGACCGGCAAGCACGGCCATGCCAAGTGTCACTTTGTTGCCATTGATATCTTCAATGGAAAGAAGCTTGAGGATATTGTTCCTTCCTCCCACAACTGTGATGTATGTCCTTTTCTTGATCAACTTTTAAATAAAAATATTTTGTGGCACTTTTAAAAGGAGAGTCAGTCCCGATTGCAGATATAGTACCTGGCAAGTACTGATTGTTTCATGAACTAAATAGCTATACTGTAAACATAATACAATATAATATTTAAATCACCTTTGGAATTTTCAAGTTATATTTGTTGGAAGTTGAACTAACTGTCATATTTTTTGTAATTTGAGATGCACATAGGTTGATGTGTCAGTAATATTTTAGTATTTTTTTATGCAGGGTTAGACCAGATCATTAGTGGTCAGGATGACCCAATTAGCATCTGATCTGACCATATTCTGAATTTTATTATATTAGAAGGAAACAATGCTGTTCTCCGCTGCAGTATTAAGTTTTTTTCGTCCTTTGATTCAGTTGCTTGTATAAAACAGTATTCTTTATGTATTTTATTTTTATTTTCTACTACTGGGTTTTCGGAATTTTTCAGTATTAATTTTATTTTTTATTCTTTGAAATGTTCTGATAATTGCTTAACTATTTATTTTCAGGTTCCTCATGTGAACCGTACTGAGTTCCAGCTTATTGACATATCTGAGGATGGATTTGTGAGTTATCAACCACCATTTCACTCTTCTACATATGCATATTAATTTTACACACATTAATTTTTCTAACTTCTTTTTGTAATAATGTTATAGGTGAGTCTCCTGACTGAAAGTGGTGGCACCAAAGATGATCTGAAACTCCCCACTGATGAGGTTCTTCTTGGTCAGGTTTGCTTACCTCCTGTTATTTTACTTTCTTCTTTAATGTAGTAATTTAAATTTTGCCCTTTCTGTTTTGTACTATCTGCTTTTAGTAATTTGTGCTCTAATTTTGATCATAAATTTTGATTTGAACACAGCTCAAGAATGGATTTGACGAAGGAAAGGATATGGTTGTGACTGTGATGTCTGCCATGGGAGAGGAACAGATCTGTGCACTGAAGGATATTGGCCCCAAGTAAATTTTTATCTGTCTAAGAGTAAAAGAGAAGCCATTTGAAAACTTTAAAAAATTTACCTGGTTTGAGCTGTGGCTTTTGCTTGGTGCAAACCCTAAGCGGCAGTGATTGCTGGGCTTTATAATATATCCAATCATCCGCTCTTTCCTATTTAATGTTTTTCTTTTGTTTTCTCATTTGGTATCTGGTCTAAAACTTTCTTGTTTGAGGTTGACAATAGAGTTGTAAACAAACTATCTACTTGGTGTTTTTATGTTAAACAATTGATTAGCGTTGTCTAATTTATGCCGGTTGCTGTGCTGTGATTTGGTGACGTTGCTGCTAAAATATTATAGTTTTCTGAGAAGCCAATAATATAAATCTTTTTGTTTGATGAAATGAAATGGAAATGATGCGAGCATGAGTCTCGAATTCGACTGATTGACCCTCTGATTGGAAGGGAGGTTTTCTCGCGCAAACGAGAAAGAGAAATGGAATTGACACTGTTTGAATGATCGGAAGAGAGCGACAAGCGGGAAAAGAAAAGATTGATGCTATTTGGAGGTGTGGAAATCGCATGAGAAAATCCAGCACAAAATTAAGAAATTTTGCGAGAATAATTTTCATTAAAGTAAAAATACACAACTACCCTTGTTGGGCTCTCTTTTTACGCCATTGCTGGCTAGAGCAAGAAGAGGCAGAGTTGTGTCTTGTGATTCGTGGCTGAAGTGAAAAATAAGAGACGGAGAGGAGTTGTGGGTCTCTGAGGTTCGTGGCTGCAGGGAAGAAGGGGCGAAGCTACGGAGGGTGAGTTCAGTTTGCATCTTCTCTTTTAACTCCTGTTATTCATGGCAATTTTGGTAAATTAAATGAACTTTTAGGACTATTTCTTACTACTAAGAATTGAATTCTTCTCTTTTGTCTCTATATTCTGATCAAGAAATTCATTCTCAAATCAACTCTTTTCGTCTCTTTTCTATTGAATTGAATTATGTTTTAATTGATTTTTGTTCCGATCAGAGTGTGAGTGTGTTTAGGAGTGGGGCTATGGTAATATTGATATAACATAGTAGTTTGCGTTATGGACTTGTATTTTTAATTTTAAAATTTAAAGAATTTCTGAATTGTTTAACATGGTTTTAATATGAAAATGTATTTGCAGACGAAATTTTATATATATATTTTTTAATTTGTTATTAGTTTTTTAGATAGAGATTCAAAGCCGCTTATTTGGAAACTCCGGATTATTAAAAAAACTGATTTTTTTTACCTATCTAAATTGATAAAAAAAATATAAAACCTGTTTTCCGACTACTTTTTTATCACCAACGAATGAAGAAGCCAACGATGCGTACCCCAGTGCAGGGAATAATGGACGTTGGAGAGTTCTTTCTTTATTTTGTCCACAAATTTCTTTGATCTTTTGAACGGGACAACACATTTTTTAGGTCGAGTCTATGGACTATTATGGTACTATGCATATCACTGTAGTAGCATGCAATTGGAAGAGCAGATTAACACCATTAAGAGGAAGATTGACAACTTTCAATTACAAAAGATTCAGATGAAATTGATCGAGAGGAGTATGGCAAGTTTACCAACAAAGCAAAAGGATAATCAATAATTTCGTCCGAACTGATAAGAGGTGATTTCTTCTATTGGCTGCTCTCTCCCTCTCTATTAACATAGTTTATCATGGGTTGATCTATAATACAAATCAATATTTTTATTTTTAAAATTCTAACGGTTGATCCGAACCGTTTAACATAATTCCCATATGATATGTACTTGCATACCAAATTTTATTTTCTTTTAAATTTCTTTACTATTTTTTTAAAATAGGTAGAAAATCACTTGATCTAAAAATTTTGAATCATAAAAAAAGAAGTGATTTCTACCGATCTTAAAAAATAATAAAAAATAGTAAAAAATATAAAATTTGGTATGCAAATACATATTTATATAAAATTATGTTGAACGGTTCGGATCAATCATTAGAATTTTAGAAATGAAAATATTGATCCGTATTACGCTCGAAACCAACAAAAGCAACAAAAAAAAATATACATAGTGTACCCTAGACTCACTCTATTTTTTAAGGTCGAAACCAACAAAAGCACCCAGCTAAGAACTAAAAAAAATCTAATTTATTTTTCTTTTATAAATATCCTCAATTATGTTTTTTGCACAAATGCCTAATTTTTTTTTTTTTTTAAACGCCCCAAGTGAACCATTAGGATTTAGGATTCCTGTCAGTTCACAGGAACAAAACCACCAAAAATTATGTTGGTTCTAGTTTTTTTTTGGAAAATTCTCAAAATGTAAATACTAAATTATTTTTTTTTGATAAAATACTAAACTAAATCTCAACAATTTTTTTTATAATATACCCTAGATCTAAATACTGTGCTAAACTAAATTTTAAAATGAAAATATTTACATGAATTACATTTGAACTATAAAAATGAAAATATAACAAAATAACTCTAGATATAAGACTTCATATATTCACGTGAACAATGTCTAAGAAAATGTATAGTAAATGACAAGAAAATAAAAAATTAGAAAGAAAAAAACTTAATCAAAAACTTTAACTTAACTCAATTCGAAAAGTGGTCATATGTTGAAACCGAACAGTCGAGCGTTGAGATACGCCCATTTAAAGTTTCTTCATCAGATATTGCCTTCTTAGTGAAGATATTGTCTCTCTTGCCTTATCCCTCACTCTAGCTTTGTCTATTTAAGAGAGATGTCTCAAAGAAATACATGTACAACTTACAAATGTTTAAGATATGAGAGAACTGACTTAGAACAAATAGACATAGATGCATTATAATAGAATGACACAAATCGATGATGTGAATTTTTATTTATTTTATTTATGATATACATATCATACAATAAAATCATTTACAATTGTTGGAGCATTCATATATGCCCATCTGAAAGAATGATGCTCCTAATTTCATATTATTCTGGACAAAACTAGTTACACATCGTTTCATACTGGTACATACAACAACTGTACCAATACTTACACTATTACAACTGAAACATCTTTATAAAAGTTGACAAGAAAAGTAAAATAAAATTAAAAAAGCGGTTACCGCGCTTAGATCAGTAGATAGTGAGCCTACAGGATTTTTTTGTGCTAATGCTCATATTGGTAGGTCATGAGTATGCATAATTTATTATCGTTGGCACAAAACATTGTTGTTGTAATTAAAGCGAAGCAGGGGTATTCAGGAGGGCTTTCATGCTCAGATGAGGTTTGTGCCTGAGTTATTTAAAATAAAACACTAAGAAATGAGATAGGTAAAAGGAAGGAGAAGAAGAGAGGGAGAACAAGAAGAGCATGGAGGATGAAATGGGTCACCATCATCATCATCATCATTAATCATACATATACGTTTAAACTTGTTTAAACGTATATATAGTAGATACCACAGTATAGGTGGGTCAAACTTACAACACCTCCATCTGAACCCATTAAATCGAGACGATGTGAAGAGCGGCAAGGTGGAGCAATGACCAGTGATCAGATTAGGCGGAGGAGCCGAGATAGAGTGGTGGACTCTCAAACCCCCTGATCACCTTGTTGTGGATTGAACCTTAAGGCTATCCAAGCAGCACAATCCAGGCATGCCAATGAGCAACGAGGCGGAGTGAATGAGTGGCAATTAAATCTGAGGTGGAAGCATCAGCTTGACAGAAGCGAGGTGGTAATGATTAGCGACCAGATTCAAAATGAAAGCGTTGATTGAATGGAAATGAGGTGGTGGAGAGCAGTAATCAAATCTGAAATGAAAACGCTGGCTCCAGTGGAGGAACCAGGGGGGTGCGAGCAGGGGCCATGCATCCCCCATAAGATTTGATTTGCTTAATTAAAATACTGTACATCAAAGAAGTAATGTTCATGTGGCACCCCCCCTCCCTCAAACTTATCAAATGAATGCCTCTTGGTTCCACCCCTGACTGGCTCAACGGAAGCAAAGTAGTGGAAAAGGATAGCGGAAGGAGAGATGCCTCATCTGCTCAGTAGGTGAGTATGTAGAGGGGGAGGGGGGGAGGGGGGGGGGGACGGCAATTTTTTTTTCGGTTGAAAGGCAATTGCATTGATCCAACAATTTACAAGGTAACTATTACATAGCTTTTCTTTATTTAAATAAAAACCTATACATTGAGCTACTTGTAAAATCATCTAATTTGCTGTGTCTTGTTAATAACAGATATGTGAAGTCAGAAAATGCGAATTAGTCTATTCGTGGGCCTTCTAATTTTCTTCTCTGGGAATATAGACATAGCAGTAATTTTTTTGAGTTGCATGACTGGCGGACCATGTTGCATCACATCCTTTCTTGAGGACAAAACGTCTTATTTTTTCCAAAATCAACACTGCCCAGAGGAATGCACAGCTGAGAGGCATTGAGTCAAACCGATCAGGACAATCACCACTCAAAAGGAGGAAGAGGGCATTGAATCAAACTGGACTGAGATAGTCACCACTGAGTTGAGAAGGCACTAAATCAAACCTGACCGAAAACTAAATCAATCGGACCTAAAGAGTTACTTCTCAAAGAGGAGATAGAAGAAGGGAAAGAAGAGGAAGAAGACAACTCTTTACATTCTCGTTATCGGAATCAACCATAAAAATGCATACCTTATTCACATATAATAGTAGATATTGTAGGGTGTGATAAATTTACAATACCCTCAACTGAATCCAAAAAGTCGAGACAGATAAACGGAATGACCATAGACAAAATTCTTGAACTGAGTCATCCGTTCAACGAGACGAAGCAAGATGAAGGAGTGGAGTGAGCGGGACAAAGCACCGGACGGTAGTACGACTCTCAAAACTGCAATCTCTGAGATGATGAGATATTGCTCCGATATCTCCGAGGGTTTCTGCGCGGAGTTGAGGGGAATGGCATTCTACGACTCTCAAAGCGACAGTCTTTTTTCACTGTTTCAGTCAGGTTCAATCAAGTGTTTACTTTTGAGTGTCTATTCTTCTGAAGTTTAATAAAATCTTAAATGAAATATTTTAGCAATGTATTCTGATGAAAATTATAAACTTATGGTTTGTTGTGCCCAGTATATTGCTCTGACTTTTCCGAAAATATAGTTTGCTAAAAAGATATCGCAAAACTTTTAATTGACTTATAATATGTTGAAATTTGTTATTTCAGTGTTCAAATGCTTTCATTTTTTGTGTCTCTATTATATGTTTTTAAAACTTTAATAACTCAAAATTTAAAACTTAAAATTCAAAATAAAATTGTTAGATGTAATCTATATTATTTTCTCTATGTGCTTATAAAAAATTATCACATTTCAATTTTGTTTTTATGTAAATCAATAAATTCAAAAATCAATGTCTAGAAATCATCTACATTAGTGTATTTTTTACAAGCTCTTAATAGCAATCAAAATAAAATTAAAATTTCATAATGTTTTACACGTGTATAAATAAAATAATGTAGATCATATCCAACGGTTTATTTTAACTTTTAAATTTTGAATAATTAAAAATTTTAAAAATAAAGACATAATGGAGGCACAAAAAATGAAAGCATTTGAACTCTCCTCATTTCAATTTTATCCAAGTAATTGTCAAATTAGCTCCCTAAATTACAAGGAATGGGGATTGATATCCTATTAAAACTGTTCGATCTGAATTAAATTTTTTGAATTTTTGCACACTTAACTTGTACAAATTTTGATGCGATTTGAATGGCTACGACCTGACATCAAATTAAATTTGATCCAATTCTCATGAAACAGCCTCCGATTTTAAATTACAGTACAGGACTTTACTTCTGCTCTCATATCTAAACTAGTTTCTCCTCCGGGATTTTGGCCAATATATTTTAAGATCTGACTAGTTTTTCAAGTACGATATAACAAATGGTCAGATTCCCCAATTGGCTTTCCCTTCTTCTTTTTACGAAAGTACCACTGTGCTTTGCGATTCGTGCCAAGTTAAAATATCAATTTTGGCCCGTCCAATTCAATTGTAATCAGTCCGGTAACCTGAGAGGATGGAATTCGTATCCTCTGCATTAACTCAAAAGGGAATCTTTTGAGTTAGTGAATCTTATCCATCCGATCTGTTTTAAAATTCGTGCAAATTAGATCCGCACTAATATTAAAGGGTCCCTTATATATAATAAACAGGCCAAAAAAATAAAGTACCACTGTGCTTCTTCCTCACTGAACAAAATTAGTCCCACCGCCGCCTCATCCCCATTCCGCTTACTTCCTCTTTCAACTCTCTTTTGCACTTGAACTGTTTGTTAAAATGCTCCTGACAAGTATTGTCGCTACAAGCAGCTGGAATCACTTGTAAAAGAAGGCTGTTGGTTGGGCACCCTCACTATTGGAGATGCTCTTTGATTTTTGAACTGCCTGCTGAACCTGGCACCGTCTATCTTCTAGAAGCAATTCTAAGGTACTCTCATATCTAAACTAGTTTCTCCTCCGGATTTTGGCCAATATATTTTTAAGATCTGACTAGTTTTTCAAATACGATATAACAAATGGTCAGATTCCCCTTTGTGTTTACCAGAGAAACATCTGCTTTCGCCTATTCAGGTCATAACCGGTTGTAGCCTACAGTATACAAACGCGTTACGCGTTAATAAAACTGCATTTTAGCACCCCCACTCCAAATCCAGTAGGACTACAAACTCATGATCGGGTTAGTGGGTTACCGGAGCGCATTCCTTTTGGCACTGTTCGCTTTACATTTCTTTGCTCCTTTACCCTTCAAGGTCTCTACTCGCCTAACGCTTCACCGACCAAGCGCAAGAAGTAACCGGGAGAGCCAAACCCGCACTCTGATTAGAATTGCTGGGAATAAAAAAGCTCCGGTAGAGAAGCAAAGGAGAAGCTCAAAAATGGCCTCTCCTTCGCGTCGATCGGACAAGAAAACATGGGGAGAAGAGGGGGTATTAGAGGAGAGAGAAGGGGAGAAAGGGGAGGGGGGAAGGCCGAGGTCGTTCGATGTCAAGACACGAGCCAAGTGCTGGCAGAAGGCCGAGGTCTTGGCAGGTCGACATCCTGAGAGGTGGCGCAAGGATCCAGCTGGCAATGTTGTTTGCAAGCGGTTTTGGAATTGCCATGGTTGCCTCTGCTATGAGTACGACCATATCATCCCTTTTTCTAAAGGTAACTTTTGTTTAATTACTCTGATGACCAGGTCAGGAGATTAAGTTTAAGGTAGCTTCCATGTTTGGTTAATTTTTGAAATTCAGAATCAAGGTTATAAAGGTGGATATAGAAATCCGTTGTATTTTAAAAAAAATATATATATATTTTAGAGAGACACAGAATTGGCAATTAGTCTTATAGCAGAATATGCAAATTGTATATGGCCCCAAGCGTAATTGGCACAAGTACAATACATGGACTTAAATAGATACGGGAAACTGGAAGTTCAGTTCTTGACTTCCCATTGGCACTAAATCGCAAAAGTCTTCTATTTTCCTTGGCAATAAAAAGTAAAATATTTGAGATGATTGTAATTTTGAAACACACCTGGGAGGCTCATCACAGTTGCTAAGTAAGTTATCAGTGATGTCTGGACTCTGGAATGCTAAGAAAATATCAGTAGTACTAACATGAGCATAGCAAATGTCTAGTCCAATGCAAAAATTATTGAAGTTTCGTGGCCTTTTCTCATTACAGAATCTGAACTATAGTACCATATTTGTTCCTTTTTCTGTAGGTGGTGAGTCAACAGCCGATAATTGCCAGATTCTTCAAACTAGGGTGAATAGGCTAAAATCTAACAAGGAGTGGGTAAATGAAACTGAGCTTCGGGGTTTCTCCTGTGATATAAAGTTCACTGGTAACCATCTTTGTTAATATTTTAGTATCAGATTTCTGTTTACCTACAAAGTACATTATGGCACACAAAAATATTAGGGGAAAATTTCACGTATATCCCTCTAAAACTTTGAAATTACTATTTCCCCCTCTAAAATTCATAATATCATATTTACCCTTCTAAATTCTCAAAACTCACAAATTTACCCAATTAATGAATAACTGAAATCCATTATGCTTAATATTCTCTAAAATATAATCAGTCACTTAATCCCTCTCCTTCTCCTTCCATTGATTCGCTCCTGTGGCCATGGTAGATGGAACAGACATCTTTCAATTGCTAGCTGTGAGAATATTGAAGAGAACAAGTTTGTTCCTTCCAATTCCTTTTCTTCTCTATTTCAATTATCTTCCCAATCAATTGAAAGGTCAGCTTCTAGCTTCAAGCTTCCAGTGAAAAGGTCAACTTATTTTGCTCTCTTTGAATTTCCTCGCAATTTTCTCAATTCAACCCTTCATAATCACTGAAATTCAATTCGGAACTAATTCTCCATTTTGGGTTGCATCTGAAGCCTCCACGACAACTGATGGAGACAAACCCAATGACATAATCCCATTTCTGATTCGAAAAATGCCACTACAAATTGGGATTATCCGACAACTATTGGAATCCAAGAAAGAAGCTGCCACATGTCATTTCCATATGCCCCAAATTCCCCAAAATCCTTTCATGGGAGGAATTCAGTGGAAGGAGATTACGAGGAGGAGAGGGATTAGGTGATTAATTATTTTTTAGAGAATATTAAGTATGATTAATTGGGTAAATTTGAGAGTTTTGAAGATTTAGAAGGGCAAATATGCTATTATGAATTTTAGAGGGGGAAATATGTGATTTCGAAGTTTTTTGAGGGGTATACATGAAATTCTCCCAAAATATTATAATAACAAGTGAGTACAATGTAAAATTTGAGGGTGCTAATTGCTAAAAAAATGAAGGGTGATTAATGTCAAGTAATCTAAATTTCACAGGATACTTTCACCAATCACCATCAATATGAAACTTCTCCAAAACTGATATTTACATTTTTCTCTTGCAGACAAAGAGCTTGATATAATTGAGATGGCAGTATACGGGGATGTAATCCGACCTGGTAACCAATGTCGTTGCCGTACTGTTGCTGAGATGCTTGGCCAGGTTAAATTGAAAGACAAATTAGCCCCATGTGAACTTCCCCATAAAGAACCATCTTGACAAAACCTTGTAGGACCCTATTTGCCAGTGGTTTCTAGTAATCCTGCAACGCTCCTTGGCTCTGCTGAGTTATTAGTCAGTACTTGATTATTGCACTATTCAACAAATTATTATTCAAGACTATTTTTTACGCATTACATTCTTGTGGTTAAATGCACAAACACTATTTTAAGCAATGCTGTATGTAATTATTAAATTATGGTTTTGCAACATTTATAAAATTGTCTTCTCAATGGTAAGGCTATACAGATGGCAGCTGCACGGAGGAGTAGCTTAGAGAAATTAATTTAGCTATAACATTGCGACACGATCGGACATTAGTCCTAATGATAAGTGTAATTCAGTGGGATATTTCTCCTAAATTTCATTTGAAACTACTGAATTAAATGACATGTATAATGTATTGCATGCATTATTTCTAGTACTTGGATGGTGAGTATTTACTTCAACTTTATATCCTACAGATTCTTGTATGTTGAGAACAGTACATTCTAATTCTAGCATTGATATTGTTCTAGGTGAATTTAATTGGTGAATCAAGCTGAACCGGAAAAAAACCAATTCAGTTTCATTCGGCAAAACCTAACTCAATATTTGCTCAATTTAGTCATGAACTGAAGAGGGTCTCACTGATTGCAAATGCCGTTCACCGAAATTTGCACATGTGGCTTGCGATTGCATCGACATCTAGTCTAGCACTACGATGTTTGTAGGTACTCTTAGAGCCTGATCAGCTAACCTGTACTTTGACCGGTTGGATTTGTTCTTGGCAGAGATTGCTGCCATACATGGAAAGCCCAAATCTCGCACAAAGAATACCAATGTTGTGATGTCTTGCACTGGTGAGGCACCAGTTCCACTTTTAAAAGTCATTAGTCATTACCATAAGCAGCACTACAGTCACTACATGCATCTGTTACTAAGCTCACCGGTGTATCATATCGCAGCTACTCGAAATCAAGAAAACAATATATAAGTTATTTAAAGTGTATATATTGATTTAAATCGAACAATAACAGATTGATAATGAGTGAAAGTTTGTAATTGACCTTTTATCACTATACTAATATTTTGTATGGATACTACTATTATGGTCTTTTCATGTTGTTATTTGATATAATTGACCTTTTAATTGCCTCGCGTTTATACGAGAAGTTGTATATCCTCTCAGATATTGGACGGTGGAGCCGATTTTTTTAAAAATACCCAAAAAAATAAATAAATTATTAATAATAACTAGTTTTTTGAAAAAATTTTAAAAATGTCCAAACCGCCTCAAATTTCGGCGGTCCTGAACGTTTATTCCGAACCATGGTCAGTCCAAGTTTTTTTTTTTTTTTTTGGGTTCGAAACCGCCGACTTTATCGGCGGTCCAAGAATTTTTTTTTTGCAAATCAAATTTGCACCTCTGGTTAACATAGCAAAACACCTTCAAAAATTGTGAAAATTGACCGACATGCAGTCTTGACATCGTAGAATAGGACTGAAGTTTCATAGAAAATCTCCAAACAGATCGTGAGATATTGGCTCTCAAAAATTACTTGAACTGCCGAATATTTTATTATGAGCCCAAGTTTGCACATCTTCTTAACATAGCAAAACACCTTCAAAAATCATGAAAATTGACTGACATACAGTCTTGACATCATGGAATTGGACTGTGATGTTTCATACAAAATCTCCTAACAGGATGTGAGATATCTGCTCTCAATAATTGCCCGAACTGCTGAATATTTTATTTTGATCCCAAATTTCCACATCTTCTTAACATAGCAAAACACCTTTAAAAATCGTGAAAATTGACCGACATGCATTCTTGACATCATAGAACAGGACTGTGAAGTTTCATAAAAAATCTCCAAACAGATCATGAGATATCGGCTCTCAAAAATTGCTCGAACTGCTGAATATTTCATTATAAGCCCAACTTTGCACATCTGCTTAACATAGCAAAATACTTTCAAAAATCGTGAAAATTGACCGACATACAGTCTTGACATCATAGAATAGGACTGTGAAGTTTTATACAAAATCTCAGAACAGGTCGTGAGATATCGGCTCTCAATAATTGCCCGAACTGCTGAATATTTCGTGAGATATCGGCAATTTTTGAGAGCTGATATCTCACGACCTGTTCAGAGATTTTTTTATGAAACTTCACAGTCCTGTTCTACGATGTCAAGACTACATGTCGGTCAATTTTCACGATTTTTTAAGGTGTTTTGCTATGTTAACCAGAGGTGCAATTTTGATTTGCAAAAAAAAATAAAAATAAAAAATTTCGGACTGCCGATAAATTCGGCGGTTTCGAACCAAAAAAAAAAAAACAAAACTCGGACTGACTGTGGTTCGGAATAAACGTTCAGGATCGCCGAATTTTGAGGCAGTTTGGGCATTTTAAAATTTTTTCAAAAAACTGGTTATTATTAATAATTTTTTTTTTTTGGATATTTAAAAAAAAATCGGCCAGTGGAGCCTAGAACTTTACAGTCTAGATTTGCTCCGTCCGGTATCTATTCAGAGATAGTGCAGGGTCAGCATTATTTGTGTTTTGAGATTCGTGCAAAATCAAAAGAAGAGTCTGGATCCACTAGTTATAAAAGATTCCCTTGTCCGGTACCAAAGAGGATGTGAATTCCAAATATAAAGGGCATTATTTGCTACTCACAACGAAAGCACATATGGGCCTAGAAAATAGCCCAAATTAACTTAGTAATCTCAAAAGTATATATTTTTTTTGTTATCTTTATTACAGATATAAATTTAGTTTTAAAATTAACGTGAAAAATATTGTTAAATTTATAATATAGTATAAAGAAATTTTAATTTTACACTAATATCACGCTGCGCAATTTCTGGATTTCGTCTGAGATGGCAGGAATTTCTTTAAAAAAAAAAAGGTCGGACAGAGATAACAGCTGGTGGTAACATGCATACAGTATAGATACTAAATTTAGAAAT
This sequence comes from Carex pumila, assembly GCA_033356055.1. Taxonomy (NCBI): domain Eukaryota; kingdom Viridiplantae; phylum Streptophyta; class Magnoliopsida; order Poales; family Cyperaceae; genus Carex; species Carex pumila. The sequence continues at coordinate 33,403 of JARJHM010000028.1, forward strand.
CGTAATTAAATATGTACACCGATCACTAACGTGGACATATATATAATAAGGAAGAGATACTGAGCTACATGCATGCATGTATTAATTTGCTGTCTCCATCAGACAAATAATTGACAAGGTGGCATCTAGAGTAAAACTTTGGGTGTTTCTAACTTTATCAATTTTTTTTGTTAACTCAATTTTAAAATTTATCGAATTGGTTTCAAATGATAAATTCAAACAGTTAAATTTTTATTTATTTATGAGTGATATATCTATATGCAAAAAATTTAAAAGTACAAATTATTGCATATGCTATAGAGTTAAGTGGTTAAAAAACACTTAGAAAAATAAATGTATTATAATTAATTTATAAACTTTTTATTTTTGACCGCTTGACTTTACATTAAATTTATTTAAAAGTTTAAATTTTTTGATGTAGACTCATTACTCATAAAGTAGAAGAATTTCAACGGTTTGAATTTATCGTTTGAAGTAAATCCAATAAATTCTAGAGTTAAATTTACAAAAAAATTTGATGAACTTAGAAACACTCAGTTTTACTCTTATATATATTACACAAAATAGTTTGTGTTGACAAATCACCTGAACGTTTCTTTCTATTCTCTCTCAAAGAAAGAAAAAAAAAACTAGCACGGAGGTGGGACGGTTCGATAAATGTCGGACCAACTTTTATTTGATATTTGATCATAATTATTCAATCTGCATCAAGATTTGATTGCACTTAATTCGTATGAATTTATACGAACCAGACAACTCTGATCTAACATCAGAGCAAATTTAATTTGATGCCTATCGAACCACCTCCGATTTTTAAATGGAAAGTCTCTGTCCTAGGAAATCCTAGGTTTACGTTTAGCAGATCACTTTTTCATATATTAATGAAGATTTCTAATATAATTAACAAGTTCAAAAAATTAAAATATGTAGAATGATAGTTAGTTCAATTTTTTGGAAGTTTTCTTTGGACTGTATCCGCAAAATTTAGTAAATTGAAGGTTGTTTTTCGTTTTTTTCAAAAGAGAAAAAGTTTCTCTATTAAAACAAACCAGGTTAGGTAGGCTTTGAGTGACTTTTATTTGAAGTAATATACTCACAAAAAGTCAATCATATGTTTGCTTTTAAGGAAAACAAATTCAATCCACCTAATTAATTTCCGTAACATCTCTTTTAACTAGAAATATTTGTTTTTTAGAATTTGAAAAATGACTTCACTTTTATCAAAATTAAGATATATTCATTGCATATATCAAATAAGATACAAAGATATTAAATAGTTAGGTAACCTGACTTTCAACATTTATTTTCAAATAAAATAAAAAAATAAGATAGGCTAGTAAATAATTGAAAGAATAATTTGTCAAAGATATACTATATCAACTCTTATACACACAGTAGAAAATTAGACTTTAATCTAGTAACAAATGGCCACATCTTCCGTATGAAAGTTCATGGATTCAAAATTTGAACTGAAGATCTCTTATCAACAATAAAAAAAAGTTGATAAATTCGACTTCTATCTTTCTTATTAAAGAAAATCTTATACACAAACAAGCAGGGTATTACTACATCAAAAAGGAAAAAAAAAGTAATACATACTCGCTAATTATATGCAAAATCTAGTTGCTAACCTTATTGGTACCAGAGCTATTTTTTTTTGTAGAGAACAATAAGAGTTAGACCCTCGTTGTTTATATTAATCGTAATTTATTACACTATTAAGTTTCTGAGTAGAATCCTGTTACACCTTGTTTGGATGGAGAGTAGAGGAAGGGAGGGAATGGAAAGGAACAAAAACTTTTTGTTGAATCGTGTTTGATTAATAAAATTATGTTGGAGGTGAAGAGTATAGGATGTGAAAGGTGTAACCTTGTATCATTATAATTAATAGAATCGGTTTCTCTTCCAAATTGGAGTGTAACGGATGGAAAAAAAAATTTGTTACAAATATTTAAAAAAAAAATCACACAAATATCCAACCCATCTTACATATATAATTCTCATACAAATTTTTTTCCTCAAACCTACAACAAACATTGAATTTATCATTAACCTCCTAAATTTTAATCAACCAAACAAGAAATAAAATAAAAATGAAAGTTAAATTTATTTTATCTCATTAATCATCTAAACACAAAAAAATTCAATATATTAATCTCCATTTCTATTCCATTTCATTTCCTTCTATTTTTTACCTCTCATTTCTTCCTCTACTCTCCATCCAAACAGGGTGTTAAAGAAACATGAAAAGAAAGAAATAATTCTCATTGTTCGAGAAACTGATTGAACCAGATTAGCTTACCAATATTGATAAAAATATATTTAATAAATGAAATAAGATTTGCGAGTACAACAATTATAATTTAGTCATACAAACTTGTGTTTGGTACAGACTAAGAAATATTTTTTTCTATTTTTTTACTTTATTCATCTACTCAACATAATCCTGACGTATACGTATACCTTCTAATCTAATAATTTCATGATAATACAGCATAAACATCCTACACTAAGTAAAATTTATTGAAATGCTGTTGCAAGTTAAAAGATAAAAAAAATTGAATTTCTTTCGATCACCAAATTAGAATTCTGAAAAAGAAGCCATAGTTTTCAGTTGACCGTTAGGATTTTAAAAACTCGAATATTGAGCCGTAGTACCGTAGTCCTCTATGCTATCCATAGCACCCAACACTTACTCATATATAATAATAATAATAATAATAATAATAATAATAATAATAATAATAATAATAATAATAATAATAATAATAATAATAATCTAGCATTTTAAATTCAATATTCATAAAAACTTTTTGTTTGGATTTTTAAATCTTTAACATTTCACACAAAGAATGACGTCTTTTACCATCCGAATAAAAACTACAACTTAAAAAGATAAAAAAAAATTACCTTGCCAAATCTCATTACCAAAGTATTTGACGAGAGAAAATTGACAGGGTGAAAAGCCTTTTAGTCACTCCTTTTCTTTTTCTTCTTCCTTCTCTTCACTCAAAATCTCACTCTTTTTCTTTTAGAGAGAGGTGGAGAACGAATTAAGTTATTGAAATTTGAGAGTGAGAAAGTATCGGTTAGGTTAAATTATGACTCTCTCTATCTTAAATTTTAATTTCATAAGGTAAATGAACGGCTGATGTTATTATGATATTCGAAACATAAGAGTTCGCTAACCCATTTCAATCGAACCAGACCCAGTTTGAATTTGATTTGAATTAATTTCAAACCGAACCTGATTTGATTCGTTTCAATTCAAACTAATTTCGAATCAAATCACGAACTACAAATTTTTTTGCCAGCCCTACTTATGAGTGATGTGTCTATATGTAAAAAATTTAAAATTTAAAATTAATTTTGTATAGAGTCAAGTGGTTAAAAGGTATCCAAAAAATGAATGCATTAAAATTAATTTATAAACCTTCTAATTTTGATTACATGACTCTATACAAAATTAATTTGAAATTTGAAAAACTTTCCATGTAAATACATCACTCATAAATTAGAAGTAATTTAATGGTTCTAATTCGTCATTTTAAGTCAATCCAATAAATTTTAAAATTATAAACATTCAATAAATTTTAAAATTGATTTCACATAAAACTTAGAAAACCCTACTATAATATAATAATCAATTGATACTTTATGTAGTTGGGTGCATTTAGAGTTGTCAACAGTTATCTGTTACGGTTCGGACTGAAATATTTTCATAATCACACCCATTAATAATTGATATTATTTATATTTTACTTTTACCTCATTAAAAATTAGAATTTTCTATTCTATTTTTATCTATTAAAATTATCTATAATAAAATAATAATAGATAAATGAGGAGGGTTCAAATGCACCCAAATTTTTGTGCACCAAAATGCACCCTATCTTTCAAAAAAAATTTCTCCGTTTTCATAGTCCGAATAGTCAATCCAAACCGTTAGATGCGATCTATATATTAAGATGTGCTTGGAGACCACATTTTACTTTTTTTGGAATTTTTTTACTATTTATTAAGCCACTTTGAAAATCGCTGATTTTACATTTTCTGGACCATTGGATCAGCGATTTTTCAAAGTGGCTTAATAAATAGTAAAAAAATTTCAAAAAATATAAAATATGGTTTCCAAGCACATCTTAATATATAGATCGCATCTAATGGTTTGGATTGACTATTCGGACTATGAAAACGGAGAAAAAGAATAGAGTGCATTTGGGTGCATTTGAACCCTCCTCATTATATAATTGTTAATTTTATTATTTTTTACAAATACATTATCAAATTACTATTATTTTTATGATTGATAAAAAGACAACCAGAATAAAAAAGGAAAAATATATGATATCAAAAACTTTAAAGTTAAAACAAATCTCGTTTATTCTTTTGTTTGCTTGTTTTGCAGTTTCTTGTTTATTTCTTGCCTAGTTTTCTTTAGTGTTACCAAGAGTTAATAAAAAAAAAATGGAGATGTGCAATTATATAGAAGTGAAATCATACCTGGACCAATCAAATATTTATTATGTTTTTCATTGTCCCGTATTTTATGTGATATGTAATTGAATATACATTTGTATATAATGTTACCTTTTAATAATTACTTTATAGGATAGGGGTACAAAATAATATTTATTCCGTTTAGTTAGCAGAAAACAAAAATTCTTACCATACTCATATTCAATATGGTAACGAAAAAGAATATTATATACTGACTTTATTAAATTCAATATAAATAGGATAAATAATTAAAAGGGTGCCATTGACATCCTTAGTCCCTGGGTACATTCAAATATTTGTATTTATTTTTTGGCTAACAAGACGTTATTCGAAGAAAAGTGGGAGAAGAAATAACTAAGAGGTGCACTCATTTTTTTTTTTTTTTGGGTGGTATTTTTAGTAATTTGGTTTAACCACTCAGGTTTAAGTCACAACTATTAAACTTGATATTATTAATTATTAGTTGGATGGGTATCAACTGTCATCGCATTAACTTGATAATTTTGACAACCATAAAAATAATCCATAATTTTGTTTTTTGATAGTTCAAAAAAATAATCTATAATTTTGAAACATGACACTTCAAACATGATCAAAACTTTATCTATACTACCACTTTAAAAAAAATCGATATATAAGTTCTACTATTTATTTAAAAAAAAAGTTGAAATCTATAAAAAAAAGAGTTAATATTTAATCAACTTTTGATTGAATGTATATACAATTTATGACAACATTCAAATTATATAAAAATTAATTCAAAATCAATATATTTATACATTTTTTATTTATATACTTTTAATTTAGTTCTACAATTTATGATAACATTCAAATTATATAAACATTAATTCAAAATCAATATACATTTTTTATTTATATATTTTTAATTTAGTTCAATATTATTAAGTCATTAAGTTAAATTGTGAGGTGTCGTCAATGATTGTTACTCTCATTGATTATGTACAAGTACATCTAATAAGGTTTAAAAACCAGTTACAAAACCACACTTAGTTGACTTCATGAACTGGCGCACACCAAACCACTTAGAGCTAGGCAGCTAGCTCGTTAATCAATGGTTTTTACCCATGTGCGATCGTCAGTTGATTGGTTATTTTAATCTGTTTTATATCTCCTCTTTTGCGTCAATTTAATTAAGAACACTAGAAAAAGTTTATGGGTAAATTTAGGATAAACTTAAAGACAAACAAATTAAGTATATTAAAAATATACAGAAAATATCCGAGGTGGATGTGGCATACAATACAAATAATTTTTTAATTGCCCGATGTTAACTATTTTGATTATAATTGATTCATAATAAGTCACTACTACAAAACAACGAGTAAGAGCATCTACATTTCTGAAATTCTTGGAGTTTCTAAATAATTGTTAACTAATGTTTAGAAATTTTATCACTGAATGTTTTTAAACCCCCACATTCCTAAAACTAAAATTATAGTTTCTTAATTGCCACATCAGTAAATAAATTACTAGAGAAAAGAATTTCAGCAAATTATTTGGCCACGTCAGAGTTTATAAATGATTCTTATTGAGAAACTTTTGAGCAAAGTTGCTAAATAAGAAACACATCTACATCCTTGAAACCAAGGTTCTAAATAACGTTTATCGCGTCAGAGCGGGAGCCTCCAAAAAAAGCTACAGCGAATAGCGACGCTATAGCGAAAGCTATCCCAAATAACGTTTTTTTATTTTCATAAAAATTATATTATATATTTGTACTAAATATCAACATTATTTAGTCTCATAGAACAATAAATAATATCAAATTGATTAAAACATTATAATATTCATATTAAACCAATACAAAGTCCAAATTGCGACTCAAAATATCTATAGTAATACTAATATCATAAACTATCGATCTTTTTCTATTTAAAATATCTTCAACATCATAACATAATTTATCTTTTTTCTATTTAAATTTCAAAATAACCTAGAAATTGAAAAAAAAAATCATACTTCTAGGAAAATAAACAGATGATCCTTGAAGAAATTCTTGTTAGTCCCTAAAATTTCCATAATTTGGTAATTATTTATTTGATTTATCATTAGTTAAAAAAAAAACCAAGAGCAAAATGAAAAAATTATTATAGCGGACCTGAATTTGATATAATGTAATATTCATCAAAATTAAACAATATCTTCATCATTTATTTATTTTAAAGCTCATATAAATTGAAAAAAAAAACCGCAAATGTTGCATAGCGGGCGCTATTTGCGCTATAAGCTATGCGCTATAGCGGACCGCTATTACCGCTATAGCGTCCGTAGCTCAAATAGCGCGTTATTATGCCTAGCTTAGCGTTTAGGGTCGAAAAATACTATAGCGCGCTATTTAGAACACTGCCTGAAACTAATTTAAAAACTGTCACATCAGATTAAAAATTCCAAGAGTTTCAGAGATGTAGATGCTCTAAGGAGTAGGTCAATGGGCTTTATATCTATTTTTAAGTCTGATGAACACGAGAACCTGTACAATGCACTTTAAAATTAGTACGCACAAATCTTAGTGCGGAGCTGCACGAATCTTAAAGTGCATCGTAGAATTCATATGCCTATCGAACTAAGGTAGATCCAAAAACCATTAGAATTACACTTTTCTGCAAAACAACAAATCACCAATGTCTAGTTACTACTGGTTTTTATACGTATAAGTGTATGTTCTGTGTGGTAAATGGATAAATAAGTACAACTCAACAGTAACGGTTCACTAACATAATGAACCGTTCATGTAGAAGCACCCATTAGTTATGCTGTAATGGGTATGCTTTCAGTATCAAGGCCATCTCATACAGCTGGAGAACCGTTGATAATGACAATTGAACCTTTTCTGATCATGTGTTGTTCTGTTATAATACAATATGTGATAAATAGATCGATAAATAGATTTTTTACACGGAGAGCATTATTTTTGTCGCTAGATAGTTAGTTAGTTAGTTAGTTAGTTAGTTAGTTAAGAGTTTTTTAAAAACTGATCTATTTATCACATATTGTATCTATTTATTACTTAATTTAGGGCATTTAGAAGAATTTAATTATTTATTTTCTTGCTTTGTTGTATTTAGAAGTAGTTGGTCGTTATATTTAGGTGTATTAGTAATACATTGTATAGTGGTGTACTAGTGTCTCGTGTTAATGCAGATTTTTTTTAATATATTAACATTTTATATAGGTTGTAATGAAGCAATCAATAATGTTAATACACCTAAATATGTACAAAGTTTTATATAAATAGAATTTAGAATTTAGAATTTAGAAGTTTGTGTTAATAAAATTAATGTTAATTGTTTTTGAAATTTTTGTCACCAGCATTCGTCCTTTATCACATTTTTCATCAATAAAAAACATTCAATCCTATCCAAAACCATGACAAATTCATTATCTCATCTCGTGCTCTTTCTGAAAAGCTCTCAATAACTTTAAAATTACCTTTCTAGCTAAATCATCAATTCTCATCGAACACAAAATAACTTGGATAATACATTTTAATTATTTTCGCACAACAATTTAGCAAGGTTTTTAGAATGAATAATCATTTTAGTATCCCGCCATAGTAATCGTGCTACAGTATCCGTACTTAGAGAAATAATATATTATGGTCCCTACTAATTTTATAGTCTCAACTAATTATTAGTCTAAAATTCCAACAACATCATTTTTCTTTGGTCCCCACTAATTATATAGTTTTCATTTTACAATCTCCTCACTCATTTTTGCATCAACCTTTCTCTAACAAAAATAATTGACTTCATAGGAATAAATACTTCAATGCATATATATAAATACTTTTAGTACTTAAATATTAATATTTTTAGTGTCGTATGTAAAAAATACTTAGATATGTATACATTCGTAGTTATAAAATACTTTCAGTGTCATATGTAAAAAATACTTAGATATGTATACCTTCGTAGTTATAAATATTTAGAAGATAAGATATTAACACTTAAAAAAAATAATACTTTGATGAGTGACTTGTTATGATTATCCTTTTTGAAGTTCTCTAATCATCTCTCGTTAGCCTTCCTCTAACAAAAATAGTTGACCTCATACGTATAAATATTTCAATGTATAAATATAAATACTTTTAATACTTAGATATTAATACTTTCAATGTCATATGTAAAAGATACTTGCAAGTATAGGTATAAATACTTGTACGGTAAGATATAAATACTTGCGCAACGACGAGTCTAAAAGTATGTTATCATAGATCTCATTTGAAAGAAAATATTACGGAGATATTAATAATATGAAAAAAAAATTAAAATTGGAGATTTTGCAGTCCCTGCCTTGCAGAAAGTTATATTTCTAGATTTAATTTTCGGTGATCCCTAGCGGGTACAGTGCGGGTATTGTGATGCGAGTACTATTATCTTCGCGTTACAGTATCCGCACAATAAATAATTGTTCACCTCATAACTATAAATATTTCTGGATATTAATACTTTAGGAAAAAAAATTATAAAGTTTTTGTAATTTCCACATTTCATTTTTGATAATTTTTTTCAGCTACTGTAACGTAAATACTGTTATCAACTTCCTTTTAGAATACAGCTTTACAGTTATCAAATGTGTAAAATTAAAAAACAGTATTTCTTTTTTAATTAATTTAACAAAATGGAAATAGACAAAAAGTCCATCTTAACTCTTAACTATTCTCGTACTCCGATCCATGGACCAGATGGAAACGAAACGGTCCCCACAATCAGTTAGTTATAAGGTCAACATCACGAAAGAGACCGTGTCTATATAGAACCTACTCTGTATTTGTTTCCTTTCTTATTTCCACGTGGTCTCAGCTGGTCTTGACCGGTACATATTCTAAACTAAGAAAACAACATTTTACATCTAAGCCCCTGAAATAATCAGAAAAAACAAATGCTATATATAGCACGAGTGTCCCCTTTGTCTCCCTTCCCTCTCCCTCTTTCTCAAATGTATTTCTATTCTCCACCGTCTCTTTTGATATAGAGGTGGGGGTCTCAGAGAGGCGACTTGATCACTTGACCCCATTTATATATCACCGTTTTCAGAAATTAATGAACTTTCCAAGTACTTGACCGCAAAAGATATCAGCTCGTGTCGTCTCCACAGAGCACATTTCGTAAACGCGGCAAACTTGGTTTTATCTGAGGTAAGGAAATTTTCAGATACACCCTCTAAAATGTTGCAACTTTTACTTCTGTTTTTGGGGATTGAAATGCCATGGATAATGGATTTCTTCCATTCTTGTGCTTCTCTGCTGAAATGCTGGAGCTGCTGCTTTGACGATCATTTGAGATGTGCCCTTCCAATGGTATAAATTACTTTTTAGCCCTTGAAAAAAAATGCAATAAGATGAGTAGATACCTTAAGCGAGGTGAGAATATTCGTTTAACACCTTAAAAATGATTTCTGACAAATGGGTGGCAGCAATGGTGTGGTTGTTGCATTCAATGTTTTTGTTGATTTTTTATATTGCATTCAATTGAAAAGAGCACTAATGGATGAAGGTACTGGTGCTGTTCTCTGGTTCGTGTGAATGACATTGCACTTAAGTTCCAAAATAAAAAAGAAGAAGATTGACATTGCACTTTCCAAAAGAGTCCCGGTTAAGATTTGAAGTGAGCGATCCTCTTTCTGTTGGTTTCTGGGCTCAAGATTTTGTTTAAAGGGATTTTTTGTACCAAATAATGAAGATTTTATAAGAACACTGTTTAGCTTATTCTTATAATTGCTCCAGCTGATTTTGGATTTTATAAGTGAGCAATACTCTTTCTATTGACCAATCTGCCCGCCCCCCCCCCCCCAAACACACACTCTCTCTCTCTCTCTCACAAACAAAGTGGAAGTACTAAGCTAGATCGTCAAATAGAGTTATGTAAGTGAACAAGTAGGTGTGCTAGATAATATTATAATTTAACACCATGTACAGCATGCAACATTTGCAATTTTATAAAAGCTACGCGCTTTCCTTGTAGCGTCTCCATTCCATGAGGATTGACTATCCTCTATTTATTGATACCACCTACCTATTATAAAGTTACAAGCACAATTTAAATCATTTTTTTTAGTTAGGCAAAACTCAAATAATGCCATGGTACCAACAGACCAAGCTACCAAAGTGATGCTTCCAATCATAAGGTGAGATATATATATATATCTCTCATAAGTTGAGAGAAAGTAATTCGTATTTGGCTTCAGATTCTCATTTATCTTCTTTTTGCTCCTCTTCTTTGTGAAATTACTCAGTCTCATTGTATATTTCCATAGTGTCCTTTATTTCGTACGGAATATATATTTTTTTTTCTTATTGATGGTTTTGTCAGCTTAAACAAATCACATGTATCAGTGTATCTTTTTGTTTATCTGAATTCCTGTTTACTTCCCAGGTGCTTTGTCAATACTCTCTTCATTTAGAAAAAAAAGAGCTAGCTTCTGAAAATGGGTTCATGTGTGTCAAAAGCCAACTCAAGGCCGAAGGAGGGGAAACTCCCTCTCCCTTACCGGCCCAGAAAGCTGCGTCATAGAAAGGTCTTGACTCATGCACAAGAAGCATCTGCTGATTTTTCAGTGAGTGGGTTTGTACACATGGAGACAGCTGCAACTGCTCACAAAAAGGATGATAAATCTAAAAGGATGTTTCACCGAACCCAGGTTCAGTGGCACCATAGCCAGGTTGATTCCAATGGTGAGTTATATTTATCAATTACAATCTTCCTTTTTCTTTTATTTATGAGCTTAATTTGCATCAACCACCTGAGCTATAGATGGGAACTGGTCTAAGATAATTTTAGTTCCTTTTATAGTTGAAGAGGTCGGAGGCCTCTCAAGCTCTTACCGAGTTATTTATATTTGTGTGGTGTTTCTGTATAGTCTAATTTTTTTGGTGGGGGCCACATCATTTTTCCTGTTTTTATATTTGTTCATCCGAGGGAAAACCACAGTTCTGAGTAGTGAGAGGATAAAGTTGGCGGCAGGATCCGCATCGAGCAGTTTGCAAAATGGCCTCTGGAGAAGCTAATTTTTGAAGAAAGACTTTTGTAACTAGAAAATCTTATATTGTACACCTTTTTAAAAGCTTTTTGCTCGTCAAAAACAGTTATTTTAAAAAAAATAACTAATAACAATAAATTATAAAAGTAGGACTGGGCAAAAGGGACTTTGATCCTATTTAATTTAGGAACCTAGGATGATTTGAATTGCTGAGGGAGAAACCCTCATCTCTAGTAACACTACTCACTTGTAATAGTTTATACCATGAAAGTAATAATTACCAAATGATTATATTAAACTGTAACCCCTTCACACTCATTTATATGTTTTTCTGTATGTTGCTAATATATATCTGTAGGTGTATGCCAAGAAGATGCCTGGTTTGACTCAGTCAGCATTCTCGAGTCAGATTCCGATGATGAATTCCGTAGTGTTCATGGAGGTTTTTTTTTTTTTAACTTTTTAATATTTTGATTAAGCTCGAATATTCTATGTCATCATAGGATGTTAGATGCTCCTTATGGAGAAGGAAAGATTCTGATTACATCTAAAGAGAGAATTATGTATTTTATTAGGTAGGCATATAAATGTGACAATAATCCGAACTTTTAGCATTCGCTTCTGAATCAAATATGAAAACATAAAGTAAACATGCAGTAAAAAAATTTTGTGCATAATTTGCTGACCTTTTTATCTTATCTTCCAGATTTCAATACAACACAAGTTACTCAATACGAGACAGCCTCACGTGTGGTAGATACAATGTGCCACGCCATTGATGATGCACGCTCAAGTGGGCCCATAACACTTGCGGTTGAACAATATTTAAAAGGAGATGGGGGCAAAAACGAAAAAGAAAAAACTCCTGATGAGCCTAGAATGAGCAATCCAATAACTGACGTTGCCTCTAAAACAAAGAAGTTCCTAACAAATTCATGTGCCGGGAGTTTTAAAGGGTTGAAAGAGAAAGCTGACGGGGAGGAGAAGCATAGCATGAATAAAGCTCCTTCATTTGTAAAAAAATTGTTACCATCAGTGAGCTTTAATGACAAGACGGCTGGTACAGGCTCTCCTTGTTCAAAGAGAAAATCAACAGTGATCAGGTTGTCCTATAAGAGGAAGTCTTATGACGGAGAAGAAGCCACTGAGTTTAGTATGGTTTACTACATTTTTTCTCTGTTATTTAAATACTAGTTCACTTTGTGACATTCAATTGACAAAATAGCCTAGAAGCGAACTTTATCTAATTACCCTCTAAACAAGTAAAACTGAAGGCATTTCCAGAGTGTTTTCTTGCCAAGGCATTTCCAGAGTGGTGATTTGAACAAGGAAAATGAAGACTCGATTCTTAAACACCAATCTTTTAATTTTATGGTATAAACTTGGGACAGTTTTGATAAACTTTGTGTTGCTTAAATTGCGCAGGTGCTTCAAAGAGGTTCTTGTACCGTCCAAAAGGAGGACTGTTGATACCAGCCTTCAGTGGAGAGAAACCAACAGCTGGATGCTGGTCTTATGTTGAACCTTCTACTTTTAAGCTACGGAGTGAAAGCTTTTTCAGGTACAAAGCCCCGATGGCGCCAATAATCAATAGACCAATATTCTTTCCTTTCTATTCAAATTTAGGTTCTGTTGTTTGTTTATTGATTTTCCTTTTTATTTTGGAGGGGTTGTTGATTGGTATTTCTAATCAAGCCTCCAGACGCGATATGAATGCTGGGGGTTGAAATCCTTGGATTGAAATATGTTGGGAAAATTACGGTTATATTACTGGACCTTAGGCACTTTATAGGAAAATCAGAAAACAATAACAAGAGAACAAATTTAAAAACAGAGACAAAAAGAAGGCGCCAGCAGCGAACTATGCACCTTACTATCCAATTGGGGTCGATTTGTTTTTATGTCCCCGTAAAGTAAACCACATAGCACAGCACATCGACCTGCCGAATGTTAAGCCTCATGACAAGCTACCATCTCTCCTGGTTGTAAATATTCAGGTAAGTACATGCACTAAATTATAATATTTTCTTTAGACAGTTGTAATACATTACATGAACCGCGGCTTAGTACAGTGGCACGAGTCCTCGTCTCTTTACATAGAGGCGTAGGTTCAATTCTCGAGAATAGCATCTAAAAGATGCTGGGGTGTACGGGGCCCTTTAATAAAAATATACTTAATACATTACACAATTTTATGAATGCAATTTCAGCTGCCTACATACCCAGCTGCAATGTTTCTTGGCGACAGTGATGGGGAAGGCATGAGTCTTGTTTTGTACTTCAAAATTTCCGACTGTTACGATAAGGAGGTTTCTCCTCATTTCCAAGATTCTTTGAAGGTATAGCCATTTTATTTCTTTGTTTAAGTTTTTGCAGAAATATTGCAGCTTAGTAAATAACACAAATAACTGATTCCAAATAATACTGAGCATATTCTTGTACACTTAACCAACTGCTTATAAAATGGAGAAATTGTATGAAAATCTCCAACATATCACCAATCCCTCTATTACTTGATATTAGTTCGGTTGAGCTCATTAACACTATGGTTAAAACTGTCAGTAATTCAATGCTTGATAAAGTATTACGTTTTCCATTATACTAGTCTATCAAAAGGAAAAGATTACTTACTGCTAAAGGAAAAAAAAAATCTAGGGTTTTGCATGCAGATAAGGTAATAAAATATGGTAAATTGTCGACTTCCATTGCATGTCGGAGGACTTAATGTAATATGGTAAATTGCTTGCAGAGATTCATTGAGAATGAAACTGAGAAGGTGAAGAACTTTACGAAGGAGTCAGTCGTCCCATACCGAGAGAGGCTCAAGATTTTGGCTGGGCTGGTGAACCCAGAAGACCTTCATTTGGGTGGCACCGAGAGGAAGCTCATTCAGGCTTACAACGACAAGCCTGTGCTCTCTCGCCCTCAGCACAGCTTTTATAAGGTAAGAAGAGCAATATTCTCTCCCCCCAAGACTACTAGGGTGGAACTAGAAAATTTAGATTGGGGGGGGGGGGGGGGGGGGGGGGGGGACTGAAATGTAAAATGTGTAATGTTGTAAATACATAATGTGTGATCACTGGGGGTTGAACCCCAAGTCTCCACAATCACAAAATGATAATCTAACCACTAGGCTAGGCACATTATACACATTATGTATAAGGTTGATACATAATGTAAATACATAACGCATGGCACACATTTAACATTTTACGAGAGGGGTTGAGGTATATATGAACTAAAAAAAAAAAACGAAATTTCAATTAAATTTCTATACACAAGATTAAATGTTTTTAAATCAGCCAGACTTTCACCCCTGCAGCGGTGCAGGCGAGAATTACCATATGAGGCACAAAAGAATGAGAGCTAGACTTATTTAGTACTCAGTTTTCTTCACGTTTCCTTGCAGGGATCAAACTACTTTGAGGTAGATTTGGATGTGCACCGCTTCAGCTATATCTCAAGGAAGGGACTCGAGTCTTTCCGCGAGCGAATGAAGCATGGAGTTCTTGATTTGGGTCTAACAATTCAGGTTTGTTTTGTACCTTCTATTCATAATTAAGCCTTTTCTCATTTAAACATCTCATAGCTCGATGAAATTTTGCAGCTGTGTTAATTTAACAACTTGTTTGCAACATATGTACATGAATTGTGCATAGCACCATAGCCTTCACCATTGAATTTACATTTTACCATCTCCCATACATAGCTTCGGTTTTTCAAATAGTAAAAAGGTCATTAGGTGGCATTATTGGTAAGAAAAAAAATGAGAGATGATGTTTCCATTAAAGATGGAGGTGGCACTATATGAGGGTTCAAATGCCTTCATTTTTTGTGCCTCTGTTATTCTATTTTTATAACTAAAATAACTCAAAATTTTAAACTTAAATATCAAAATCGCCGTTAGATATCATCAATATCATTTTTATGCGCATGTAAAAGATCATGGCATTTCAATATTTTTTTATCAGTATCAAGAGCTTGCAAAAATACACCGATTCATATACAACCAAAATCGAAAGTGATAGTTTTTTATGCGCATGTAGAGAAATAATATAGATCACATATAAATATAGATTATTTTTTTATGTGCTTGCAAAAAATGGAGGCATGATGGAGGTACAAAATTTGGTGGCATAGAACCCTCCTCGGTACTATATACCACTTTTGTCAAAAATTAAAAGAAAGAAAGAAAGATGCAGATGGACCGATGGAGGCTTTTTCTATTCCAATTAACAATTTTTAACCCTAATTTGGAATTGGGTTTTTCAGGCTCAGAAGCAGGAGGAGCTGCCAGAGCAGGTACTGTGTTGTGTGAGGCTGAACAAAATTGATTTAGTAAATCACGGCCAGATTCCAACCATCGTCACTCTTGAGGATGATTAGTGGCTTTTATTGATTTTGTTGACTAATACAAAATTCTTCACAAAATAAATTGTTATTACTTTGAAGAGAAATCGTATGTTTTTGTTGTTTGAAGGACAAGGAGATAGTTGTTGTACCATGGAAAAAAAGAAAAAAAAGAAAAAAACAAAGGCCTGTTATGAAAAGACAGATCCTTCTTAACTTCTTATTTATGCACTGAGCAAAGATGACTGGAGTACAATGTAACATATCATGTATATCGGAACATATATAATGAAAAATTCATGTTTAACTATTGGTTGTTGGGTAATTATTACATTCGTTCATGAAAAAATATTTCAAATTTTGTCCTGAATAGAGTAGTAATTTATTTCACCTGAAAAAGCATGAATCATGTACAATTTGAGGAGCGAATTCTGTACAATTTTTTAAGAAAAAAAAGAGGATGAATCTTGATTGTTTTACTAAACATAGTTTTTTTTTTTTTTAATCTTGGAAAAAGCTAGCTATTGTTACCTATTCGCAGTGGTACAAGATAATATCCATCATGTAGTGTGAATTATCTATTGTTATATCAGGAAGTCCGACTAGTATGACATAGGTGTAATATAACACCCACTTCAAAATTAATTGAATAGACTTTAAACTATTAATTTAATATTTTCAGTCCGACTAGTATGACATAGGTGTAATATAACACTCACTTCAAAATTAATTGAATAAACTTTAAACTATTAATCTAATATTTTCGGCCTTTGAACTGTATGTGTAATTCTGTATGGTTGGTACAGATCAGCGGCCTATTACTTAGCTCTGCGGCCTAACTTATCTCTACTTTAATTTTGCGGTGTATTTATTATCATCCAGTTCAATAAGTCAAAAGACTTGAAATCATAAAGGCCAGACTCTGCAACTACCTCTTTGAAAATACCAGCTGTTTGAGAGAGAAGTTTCATAATGATTCACACATGAGGTAGTTTGATCAACCACTAAACAACTGATTAATGTGGTCCAAACTAAAAGAGTTTAAAAAAGTTATCCCTATCAAACTCGAAATGACATTTACGGAGTGATTAGGCAGAAAAAACAATGCAACCATCCAGGCATTTGTGAAATGTTATAATCATTCCTTCAACTTGCTTTAAACAGCCAAGCAGAAGCTAGCTGCAAAGTATTATTTCACATATCGTATGAACTACACAAAATCCTGAAAATATTACCTAAAGAAAAAGAAAAAAAGAAAAAAGAAGGGAAAATACTTGAAACCTATACAAAATATTCACAAGAGATCAGTAACCCTAATTCCAGATGGACATAAATCCTAAATTTTTCACACACACACACACACACAAAACAAAGCCATATAAGTGCTATTGAGTTATGCTTCGCTTGTAAGAAACCGAGGTGGTTCATTAGTTTCTCAACCCGTAGTGCTTTTTGTCATAATGTAAATCAAAGTTCTTGGTGTTAGTGGCCCAATTTAGAAATCCACATAAATTTAGTGCAGCTAAGAATCAACAAGCGTTGCAGCTTACTTATCCCCATTCGATGCTTGCTTTTTGCCTGTATATTCATCCATTAGTTAAAAGCAAATAGTTGGTGTGTTATAATCAGCTATATAATATAGCATTTTGGTATCTTGTGGTGGTCCAACAAGTTACAAGGATCACCAACCAACTTTATTCCAAAAAAACCACCAATTGTACTATTTATTGTTTACATAAACTCATGTCCTTTTTACATCTTAACACTATTTATTGTTTGTAATTACCTCTTTTAAACCACGATTTTCTGAAAGCCTGTCTGATATGGCGTTCATGCTTTTTAAGAAGATCATCAATCAAGTGGGGCTGTAATGACATTGGCCCTGAGAATTCCATTCTCTCACTTGGCCCCTGCTCCGTTTGCTTCATTTAAAGTTCGTGTAAATATCAGTTATTATTCTTAACTGGCAAAAAATGCAAATGAACAAAGGATGGCACTACCAGAGAACTACAGTTGAGGATTAGTTATGTGGGAGAGTGAAACAAATAGTTATAGCAAAAGTAACAGTGCATATCAGTGCTGGTACTACCAAATCCCTGGACAAAACATAAAATACATACCACAGTGCTACTCCTAGCTGAGGTGTCTTCTTGGAAGTAAGCATCAAACGACTCACATGATTCAGGTCGATCTAATTGTGACCATTTTTTCAGAAAACCCCGCTTCAGCCCATCATTGCACTGTTCTTTTAAATCATTTGTATTTTTATCTTCCCTCTTGTTATAATCTTCATTTCTGATAAGTTCATCCCTAGAAATAGGCCTCCTCTCTGCTCTGGGCTTCTTGGCCCAAGCAAAGTTGTTAGAAGCAACAATCAATGGGCCTGAGAAGGCCCCATCCTGTTGGTCATTTTCTGAATCAAACATGTGGTGCACTCCACCAAATCTGCGAAGACTTTGAATATGTTCGGGAACTAATTCTGGCAAAGGTTTCAAATCCACATGTAGCCGTGTGTTCTGGCCATTTAATTTGCGCCTTGTCTCTTGCCTAGGCTTGCTTCTCAATTCCTGAAAAGAAAAATGTATAAGATCTACAAGGTTTAATCGCTTTTGGTAATTTAGAACAGGTAGAAATTTACTGCTAAGCACTAGAGCATGTACCTCATGGGGGCGATCTTGTACTTTGGCGGCATCTGTTGCCTCGCGAGCAGCCCTGTTCTGTCTTGATTGCCTTTTAGAAGAATCCTGAAATCGTAGTCTGACAACACCACTCTTGCGCCTACAGAAAATATGAGATGGTCAAGACTGAGAAAATGAATTCCAATGAAATGTACAAATGGGTCAGTACTCTTGGATTTATCTCCTTTATTAGTACCTGCTTGAATCCTCACGAATCTTAGCATCCAACTCTTTGTTTGGTGTGTATTTCGGTAGGCTCAACGGTTCACATGCATATGGCTCAGTCTTGAAGTACTGCCAATACAAACAATAATATAATTCTCTTGTCACAATAGATATAAAAAGAAGAATTAATGGGTGAACTTCTCAGAGAGAAGCTAACCTCAGAACTGAGGGCACTCGACGCGGTGCCTCGTTTGTAAGGCTCGACAGAGAGAAGAGTCTCTAACAAGCCGAAGGCATTGCCGGGTACTTTGTTAAGTGTCTCCTGAAGGGAACTCCTATATGGATGGTGAGGCTTAAAAATCGTGGCGTGCGGTAATTTTGACTTTTTCCAGTACTCCTCTGGCGGGGAGCCACATAGCTTGAATATTTTATGCAATTGCTCAATCTGCAAATTTTTGAATTTCAATTTAACAAAAAAGGGTGTTTATTATTTAATTGCCACTACACTGATAAATTTGTCTATTGGCACTTGAGATTTGCATCCTGAGCTAGCACCGCTTCTTGTCAGGTCAGGGAAAAATAGTAGTTCAATTCAGGAATCAAACAAAAATTGGTACCAGACAGAAATAATAGAAATTAATACTGTTGTTATCAGTGCTATAATTGTTACTAGCATCATCGCCATCATAGTTTAAATATTAGCAATACTGCTGTTGCTGTTTTTTTGCAGCTGAGTTGGGGCATAGTTGATGCACTACTATGAAGTCACCACCAAAATAAGGACCATTAGGTATGGTAACGGTACGAAACATTCCATATTGCATTCACTTGTGAATTATCACTGGTACAATACCTCTGTTCTTCCTGTCAAGATAGGCTTCCCATGAAAAATCTCAGCAAAAACGCACCCGACACTCCACAAATCGACCGATACATCATAGGTGGTCGAGCCCAACAGGAGCTCAGGGGGGCGGTACCAAAGAGTTACAACCCGGCTAGTTAGCTGGGGTTTGTCTTTGGGGTCATAGAAATTCGCAAGCCCAAAATCAGCCATTTTGAGAATGCCTTCATTGTTCACCAAAAGATTTGCACCTTTTATGTCCCGGTGGATTATGCCGCGAGAGTGGCAGTGCTCTAAACCTGAGAGAAGCTGGTGCATGTAGCATTTTACCTGAAATTAGATGAATAAAAGAAAAGAAAAAATAATAATTATTGTGGTGATAAAAAGGGGATTGAATTTCTGTGACATGTAAAGTACTAATAACTTTACCAATATGCTTCAATTAGGAAGAACTAGATTAAATGGATAGTTAATAGAACAGCTGGAGGTCGATCTGAGGCTTAATTGTGTCTCAACAATAACTGCAAACATGTGCAACTCCACAATCTACAACCCATGGATCCCCATTAAATTAAACTGAGAAAAAACATTGAACCTGAGATTCAGTGAATTTTATATCAGGGTCAGATGACAAGCCAGCAAGATCATGTTCCATGTACTCGAAAACAAGATATAAGCTGCATGAAAGCCTTGATGCAATTAACCCCTCCAGTTTCATTATATTTGGGTGGTTCAACCTTCTTAGAATCTGAATTTCTCGCGCCATGAATCGAACACTTTCTGGCTCAAAATTATCGAATCGCACCTTCTTTAAAGCAACAATTTTTCCTGATTCGAGATCACGGGCCCTGAATACACTGCTGTATGTACCTTGACCCACCTGGTACAAATAAGGTACAAAATATTAATGCTCAAAGAAAAAGCAATATAAACATTTTTTTTTCTTTTATTTTAGTAAAATTCAATTAAATTAGAAAGGAAACAAAATTGCTGCCGCTGGTGCGCCCACATTGTAGGGTACTGGCTCCAGTTGGTACAACTGTTATTTTAGAATTTTGATTGAACATAAGAGAGAATAATGGGTACAAGGTTCCAATTAGAAACCAAAAAGAACAGCAATAAAAGAGAGGTGAAATAACAAGAGGATGATCATTACTGTTGATAATTTAGTATGCTTTTGGTACAAGCTATTGATAGATTTAATTAATTCCAACAGCTATATTATATGATACCAGTCTCATAATTTAAGATTCAAAAGCTAATCCAATTTTCTCTTCTTTTGTATTCTTTTCTTCTTCCGTTTTTGTGTGACATTCATGGCAAAATTGAGACGGCCTCCATACAAAGACACAAATGCAAACATCAAAAAGTGAAAAAGAGACGGCGCTTGAAATACCTTCTCCAGTTTCTCAAAATTGTCAGCTTTTAGTGGGACCCACCCCTGAATGGCCTCTCCGGCAACAGCACTGAGCCACGGGGGCCATCCGGCAGCCACCTGTTCTCCTTCCAAGTACTTGTGCAGATTTCTAAGCCGGAAGCTTCTAGAACTCATCGAGCTCCCTACAACCGTACCATCGGTACCGGTAGCAGTCTCCACTGATTTCCTCATGTCGCTCTCGGATTCCTTCTTATTTGATTTGTCAATTACATTCTCTTTGGCCTCATAGGAGGTGAAGCTTGTTGGCTCTTTTGCCATGCTGGTTGTTTCGCCAGTTGGAGTAATGCATTTAGGTTTCCAGATTTGGCCATGCTTCCCATGATGCTCGTGCTTTGAAACAAAGCAACCCATCGCTGGAGGGAGAAGGAAAGAGAGGAATTTGGGGATTTTCTTTCTTTTCTCCAGATTTAACAAATGTGATTAACCAAGTGATCTCTTCTCGGATCAAGAAAGATGGGAAAACATATCAATTTCTTTCTCTCTAAAGGCTCCGAGCAAGACAACAAACGATCTCTCACCCATTGCTCTTTACAAAATGCATCAATCGAAACCCAAAAGGAACATAGATCGATCGACGACTCTTATGTTAGATTGAGCATCGTAGATTGACAAAAAAAAGGCCAATTTGCCCCTTCGCCCTACAAAATCGCAACCAACCAAAACCCAGTCAATAAAAACTTGAAAAGAAACATGGAACTCCGTCAAAGAAATCTTTTTAAACAAAATCCCTTGAGAGAGTAGACAAATTAGATATAGAGAGAGAGAAACCAGGTTGGATCTTTGAAAGAATGCCGCTTGGCTTGGCAACTGGGTCGTATAGTTATGGACCAGTTACCTAGAGGCTAGAGATATATTGAAGAGAGAGAGAGGCTTTTATTTTAATGAAGGAAGGTCGTGGCAGAATCAACGCGGGAAGAAGTGGGGTCTCCTCTTTGGTTGCTTTCTCTCTTTTTTTCTTTCGCCTTTTGATTTTTTATTGTTCTCCGGGTTTGATTTTCTCACTGGCAGTGTGAAAGCGACCTGGACTTGGTGAAAATTGTAGCCGTTGTGTCCGAGTGAGGTGCTGCCCACAGGCTCAGGTAAGTGAGAAAATAATACTACCACTGGGTTAGCGACGAAAAAGATCATGGCACAGCAGTACAAAGTCAATACCGTTCCATATCGGTAAGTGAAACCCTAGTGATCCATAGGGTAGGAGTTGAACAAATCGGATATTATTCAAATGCAATATAAATATAAGTTAGATCTTAGAATTAATAAATAAAACTTATTCAAATCTCAAATAGTATATTAAATTTATTTGAAGTATTTTTTTTTTATAGAAATAACATTTATAAACAAATATAAATATTTCAAATGGGCTAACGTTGAAATCATGTATTTGATGGTAATGGTGAACAAATATGACTACTTTTTATATCCGCAAATACATTTCAAATCATAATTCCTTTTTTTAAAATTCAAAACCATGTCTTTATTTATATCCGCAAATATATATCAGAGTTATCTGTATCTGTAAATACGATCACGTCGGATCATTTGTACCCGTAAATATTCATATATCAAATTATTTATATCTACAAAAAAAAATATACAGATCAAATACGAAACGGATATTATTCAATCCATTTTCATCCCTGCCGACATATTGTTTTTACAAAATATATCTCAGAAAATGAAGAATCTGTAAAGATATTCTGGATTACTTAGACAATATCAAATTATTCATATCTTTAAATAAAAAATCTACGGATCAAATAGGAACGGATATTATTCAATCCATTTCCATCCCTGCCGTACATTTTTTTTAACAAAACATATCTCAGAAAATGAAGAATATGTAAAAAGATTCTGGATTACTTGGGCACATTTAGATTCGCATCATCTTAAACTAAAATCATCTATGTTGCCTGGTTATTCGCCTGAAGTTAAAAAATATTTTTTAAAAATAAAAATTGAGATTTTCAATTTAGTCCGGTGCTTGGGTTTGAATTATCTGTTGCCAAAGGTATCTTGCACGCTTACGTCTCAAAATATGAAAATAAAACTTTGACTTGGTTTCATTGACAGTTTTGGTAGGACCTTTCTTTTTTTATCATGGATGATGAATCATCATAAATTATATATATTTTTTTATACCAATTTAGTCTATAATATTCAATCTGCGCTAAATAGTATCAATTTCAAGTTTCTTGTCCTCATCTCACTACTTTAAATGATCTAATTTACATTTTCTTATAAAAAAATGAAGTGCTTCCAGATAACACTAGAGGTCAATTTACATTTTCATTTTAATAATTTTTATTTTAAAATGTCCTTGGTAAAAAATTGAAAATTATTTGAGAAAACATTTTTAGCCAGAATCCGTTTACCCAAAAATTCCTTTGCCAATTACACTGCGACACGTGGCCATTTGTCCCCTAACCAGACCCAATGTTTCAGTAATCAGTACTTACGCATTTTGTATAATTACCATGTTTTCTTATAATAATGAGATGTGCAAAATAATGACAGGATTCCAATTAGCAAATGCAAGCTGTAAATGCACGCTCAAAGGTAATTATAATTGATTTAAATTATCATAAAATCAATGACTTGCTGTTTTCTCGTTATTATAAATTAAAATTATTAAATAAAAGCTCAATTTTAGTTAGCAATTAAAGTAATGAGATATGCAAAATAGTGACAAGATTTTGAATTGTCAAATGCAAGCTATAAATGCATCCTCATAGAAATTATAATCAATGACCTTATGTTTTCTCGTTAATATAATTTATAAATTAATAGCTCAATTTTAGTGTGCAAATTTTTTGACACATTTAAAAGATGTACTAACGTGTTTTTACAAAATTTGTAAAATACTGCTAAGCGCTTCGCATACAAATAAATTAATAAAAAAAAAAACCTTCTCTTTTTAATGAGAATAAAGAGAAGTTGTGTGTGTTGTCGCCTTAGAGATGTCAAATTAGAAATTTATCTATGTCAAAAAAATATATATTATTTTTTACAACATTATGAAAGGGCACTTTGACTACGATGCTTGGTCAGCGTTTTAAAAAATAATTCTTTTCAAGATGATAGTCTGAAAAATGTTATCAACTCCCTTCCAATTAAATTTTCTCTTATCTTTATCTGGAAATTGAATAATTGATATGAACTACTTTTGACATTAAGTAAATTACACACAATCCTTAAGTTATCATTCCTTTATCATTTTTTTTTTGAAAAGTGGAATTCTACCTGTTGCATTACGAAACAACATAATTTATACAAAAATTTAATTATTCTGAACTAATAAAACATCAACTAACTAGTATCAGTAACGTCTCAAACAAACATCATTAAAATCACTAATAGCAATCACACCAGTGGAAGAGGAGCTAGTATCAACTAAAAACCAATTATGAGACAAAAATCCAACTGCGTCATCAATGGCATCATAGATGCTCCTGTCATTCGACTCTCCTGCCATAGATGCTCTTGTCATTCAACTCTCACTATCATGGGGGCTATCTGGGTCAGAGGAGAAACATCAAAAGACATAATCAATGACAAATTAATATATGAATTATTTAAACAAGCCTTACACCAGTATGAAGTCAAAACAATAAATCCAATAATATAAACTTCTTTATCATTTTGGTACATAGAATTTATAAATATCATATTGATCTTTAAAGTGTCATTCATTTATCATTTTGATTCTTAAAGTTTCAAAAGTATCCTTTGTAAGGATTTCATGTGTATGCCTATATGGTGAGAATTAAAAAAAATTTCTATCACCACTTGGCTCAATACACAAAGGACGTTATTTATATGACAATAGCAAACAAGAAACTTCTTAACGGTTTCATTAAGCACCTAATGTGTATTAAATAAAAATAAATAAATTTATTCATTTTTTATACAAAATGAGATAATAATTTATACTTAAAGAGATTGTCAAATCTCTTAATTAGAGAGAAGTCGATTTCCCTTCTAGATCTCTTGGAAACAACCTCTTCGATTGAAGCGCCTCTCCACCTCTTGGTTCACCTTGAACCTAAACAACAAACTAGCACATCTCTTAGATAGATGGGTGTGAAGTTTAGAGCTTAGATCCAACCACCTAATAAGAAGAGATGAGAGATGAGAGCCTCTATTCGAAATTTCGACCAAAGGGAAAAGAAAAACGTGGCTGCTCAAAGGGGCTGATTTTGGCAAGTGTTATAGGTAGAAAATTAGCTTATTTTTCTCCCAAATGAGCCCCCTTAAATAGGCAAGGGTTAGGGCAACCCTTTGTGTAAGGTTTGAATCAATTACACAAATGTCACTAGCTTTATTTAGCCATCTCATGCTCTCTTTAATCTCATCTTATGGTTGGTTCAATAAATTAATTTATGAACAAATAATATTATTCATATTATTTTATTATACAATATTTATATTATTCTTATAATGTATTCAAACATTATACCAAATAATATTTGCATAACTTCATAAATTTATTTATGGTATAAGCATGTCATATTATGACATTTTATTTTAGCATTTCATTACATATATTTTATCTTATACATCATTATGAAATGTAAAATACTTGTTGTTTCTCTTCAGTTGGTGTGACCGTATAGAGGATCTATGTCATCTTGGCAATAATATAAAATTTTATATCATTAACTATAAGAGGTTCTATCATTACATTATAGTTATCCAAACGACATAGTAATCATTTACTCAATCCACTAATTTCGTGTCTATCATTGTTACATGATATTATGAATAATATGCAAAACAAGATCGTGTCATTTTTGCATTATATTCGTTTTTTTGGTCTCTCAAGTAAATTATAATTATAACTACATCAGTTATATTGCATGCGATATAATTCCACTTTACCAAGGGGCCCAGTAATATCATAACTCAAATTGAGGGACAATAATAATATTAACATATAGATTTCTCCTGCACAAGTTGTACACAATGAACTGCTATTTTATTCCTATCATAAGATAGTATTTAAATAGCAATCACATTATATGCTTCTCATGTGAAAAAGCTACACATCTCATATCTAAGATTCTAAAGACACAATGAAAACATTAATGACACAAAACACAATCAATATAATGTTCCATTCATTTAGGTCATGTTCAATATATAAAATACACATTTTATATATTCATGTAATTAAATGATAATCCTTTATCAACATTTATAGAACTTCAATGTACTTTAATCTACATGACAATCTTCCTCGGTAATTAATGTTCCTCCTTAATTACCACGATTGTGAACTTATTTAGTGATTAAATGTTTGTCATCTTAGGAGTTCTATATGATTCAAGACCAAGAACATCTTCTTAAATACTTCCAAAGATATAATATATAAATCTCAAGGAACAAGAATAATAATATTTGTAATAAAATCATGAATAACACATAAATTATTATTAAAAGATAACTTTCAAAACACACATCCTTCATCATTTTAATCCATAAAGTATCAGTTTTTGTTATTAAATTCTTTTAAATTGTCCATAAAGTGTTATTTTAATCCGCAAAATATCAGTCATTTTATCACCAATAAGATGAATATCTTTATAATTATTGTTATGGTTATAATATATGTAAATATAGTTTAATTTAATTTATAATGGAAAGAATACTAATGTTAATATCAATTAAATTGATATTCGATATCATTAATATTTATACTTGTTTCCACCTTCATATTATTTGATTTCTAGTTTTCTACATATGCACTAGTTTTAATACTAAAAATGACGCCATAGGGAAAAAGTATTACATCTTTCAAAGGATGTTAAGCGTGGGATTAATATTGTATAACAAAAAAATTTTAAATCAAAATAATACCTCTAAAACTTTAAGGATTAAAATAATAAATGATATTTTTTAAATTTTAAGAATCAAATTAACAAGCGAGTAATACTTTCGGGATCATTTCTTATAATTTACTCTTTGACATTTGTAGAAGTTCAATATGTTAACCAGCAACTAAGCCTCCACGTAAAAAAGAAAATTGACTATTAAAAAATACATTAAAAACTAAAGAATTATATAATATGGGAATCTAATTTTCCAAATTGATGGCCTACGGGCATTAATTCCAACCAATAAAAAATTTGCAAATTGACGCTTTAATTATTTATGAATTGACGCTGGAGTACCTTTGGGGTTTGGTACACAACTTTGGACTTTTGTGTTTGTTTCAGAATTAAATTTGGGGTAAGGAAGGACCAAGTCAAAATGAGTCAGAGAGTTTGACATTTTGCCTTGATCTTGTTCCGGTAGGGAGATCTAGCAGACATTATTAGGATTCCTTTGGATCTGATTGTTAGGTCTTAATTGGTTTATATACTTAATTTGTAGACATGGAGTGGTTGTGGGACTGTTTAGGCAGTGTTTGGTTGTTTTATTAGATTGATTAATTGCCTCTTCTATCGATACTTCACATATTTACTATTTCAGTTTTTCTCCTTCAATCAAACACAATCCGAATAGTACGAAATAGAAGTATTCCGGTCGATACTTTTCAGACTGATACATATCGTGGTCGTGCAATGCATGCATGAAGCCATGAACTACGAGTTGTAGTAGTTGTGTTTAGGGACGGATCTAGTAAGACCCATAAATAGACAAATATATATCTCTGAATAGGGGGGAAACTAGTACTAAAACATATAATTAAAAAAATTATAAGTGTTGGTAAGTGAGATTTGAATTCATGTCTCCCAAAATCACAATGAACAACTTTAACAATCAGGTTACAAGTAAATATTTTATATTTTATAAGAGGGTTGAAGTATATAAAAATTTAAAGAAAAAAAATTCAATTAAAATTTTAGAATCAGGAGTGGTTAAGCAATCTTTGGAGTATAGTAAGATCCGTCCATGTCGCTAGATTTTGAAAAATATTTCTTCCCAACTCATTTTCTTTTCAGTCCAATTTATTTTCTTCTCAGTTCAACTCATTTTCTTACTTATCCTTGGTCGAATTTATGAATATGCCCTTAGTCTTCGTTCAAAGAGTTAAATTTTAAATTAAGAATGAATACATTTTAGATATTTTATGAATTTGTAATTAGATTTTGGATGTAAGGGATTTCTGGTCCATTCTAAGAAGTTAAATTAATAATGCGGCAATACACAATTTTGGTAGCATTATTATGGTCTCAGGATATTGTGAAATGATTTTATTGATTACTTGCATTGTCTAAAGAATTTGAAAAACAAAAACTTATCCTTAGTTTGAAAGTTTAGAATAAAGTAAAGACTCAATCCCATCTCTAATCCACTCGCCAAACAAAGTTTTAAAAACTTAAAAGGAAAAGAAGAAAAAAAACAAGATAAGACAAATGGCTGATAATCTTGTCTGCCAATTTCTTCTACAAAGTTGACTTGGATAGAGTTTTTGTCCATTTTTTTAGTCGACTATGGCGAAATTATGAAAAAGTATCAATAAAAAATAAGTCTTTATTCCATAAAAGGAAAACAAAAAAAGTAAAAGAAAAAAATCGGATCAGTCCAAAAGGACCAACCATTCAATACTTCTCTAACTGAATAATAAATTTATTAAAATGAAAAATGAGGCCGTAGAATTTAAAATTAACAAGGTCAAAAGTTAAGCATGTTTTACAGTGAAGACTTTATACCATACTTGAGAATTTATTGATTTTCCACGATATTAACAAACATCCTAAATATTTAAATCTAAAATCTAAACAATTTGTATTTTTAATCGGTTTAAATTTAGTAACTATACAAATTTACCAGACAATATTCACCCCCTAGTTGCATGAATTTGACAAATAAAGTAGCTATGTTTACAAAAACACATGATAGAAAACAAACTTTTGAGCAGGAAGCTCTGCTATATCAATTAAGAAAATATTAAATTCTGACAAATTATTTATATTTTATTAGTTGAAAAATCACGTCAAACATAATTTATAATTTTGCAAAAGTTATATAATTGGCAAATGCTTCTAGTCTCGAGTGGTGGGGACCATGCTAATCCTTTTGGCACGCAACACACATGCTGCTCGGCGCATGAACAGTTTGAAGTTTTGAACTTTTAGGAAGAAGCTCCGGAGGATTAGCCCGTGCTTTAAGGGGAAGAGATCTTTAGTAAAGGAAAAGAAAGAGAGAGAGAGAGAGAGAGAGAGGAGGGAAAGAGCAATCAGACTTTAAGGTGTCTGAACTCTATCACCTGCTTTAGAAGTAAAGAAACGAAAAGAGGGAGCAGAAGGGAACTGACACTGTTTAGAGATAATGACGCTGTGTATTTTGTTGAGATTTGTTACTTTTAAATTGGAGCGTACAAAATATTATGCGAAAGTGAGTGACGCGTTGATCACCTTCCTTTCTTTTTCTCTCCGTGTATGATTTCTAGAGCACAACTTTACTGTGAATTTTTAATGTGCAGCATATGTGCCGCATGGCAAGGAACAAGAATTCAGAATTTCAAATCATGTCTAGTATCTAATTCCGTCAAATTAGATATGGACTTTTCAATAGCTGTCGGGCGTCGGGTGTGTTCGATGGACAATAGACTCAAATTGGCCCGATATTCATTCAAAACTGTCTAATTTGCTTCATAATTCGTACAAACCGATTCAATATTCGTGCGTATTAAGCGCACACAAATTATTATGAAGCGGATAAAAAAGTTCCGAACTAACATTAGATCGATTTAAATTTGATGCTCATTGCACACGCTCCGCTATCTTCAATAAATATTTGCACGAATTTCAAAATGGGTCCAAATTTTTTTATGATTTGACTGGAATTTCATTATATGATTTTTTTTTTCCTTTTCTCGCAAGAATATTGAATAATCACAAAGAGAGCAATAAATAAGAAGATTTTTTTGAATCAAACTAAAGATACTTATGTCTCTTAAAGAAATGAATTAAATGGATGAGGTAAATACAAAAAAAAAGGACAGATAGCGCTGATGGCATGGCCCCTTTTCATTATTTTTCTTTTTTATGATTTAATGGTAGATCTAAGCTTTAAATAGATAACAATAATTAATTAAAATTGTCTGCTTAGTCCTCAAATTTACAAATGATGAATAATTTTTTTTTAAAAAAATTAAGTTTCAAAGGTTGTGTACCAGGACACAATTCTTTTGAATTAGTAAATATATTATTTGAATTGTACATTTAGAATAATGAATCATTGTAACAAAGAAAAAAAGTACTAACAATATGTCAATTAAGAAGAAAGATGGAGAAGTGTGGTCTCAAAGCAAAATGTCATGACATGGAGATGACACAAGTGGCGTTAATTTTGTCATTTTATAATTGTTTTTGCGAAAATCTGAAAAAAAAAAGAACTATTTTTATTTCTCTCTTCACACTTTTGAATAGTAATTATTCCAACTTTTACAAAAAATGGCCGGGAGGAAAGAAGAGAAAGAAGAGCGAAAAAAGAGCGATTCCTTTGGCAATCCCTTTGGCGACCCCTACTACGACAGTACGGAAGGATGACTACCACCGATGAATGGCAACTAGTCCAACGCAGGAGGCGCTTCCCATATGGATGGAGATCTCCGGCAGTCGCTGACCTCGGCAAAGCACATCCCCACATCCCTTACCACGCCAAGAAATCTTTTGCACAGGTGGTCTTAGCATCCAGTCAGGCAACTTTGAAAAGCGCGACAACCGCCCAACCCAGGCCATCACCACCACCACCAACAAGGCCTCCCTCTCCACCATTAACACCTCCAACTTACCGTTTTTACACCTCACCCACCAGCCCCACCACTCTCAGATTTCCCCCGGCGGCCTTTTTTCCAGAATGGAAAGGTAGATGCTTTAGATGTTTCCGCCAAGGCCACCCGGCCTCCAAATGCTGCAACCCTCTGCGTTGTGGTAAATGCTGGAAGGAGGGCCACTCAATCAGCCAGTGCAAGTCTGGCCTCAACCTGGCGACAAGACCTTTTTCCCCAAGCCAGCGTAACACCGGGCCGGTCCCCCAGCCTCCTGCTAAACCGGTGCCACCCCAAGCTACGCTTGTTCAACCAAGCGTTTCAGCGGCACCCAGTGAAATTCTACAAGCCAAGCCAAGGTCTGAACCATCATTTGATGAGTTGCTCAGGGGTACAGCCCCTATTGCCAGGCCACTGCCTGAAGACAGACCAGAATCAGTCCGATGCTTTCTGGATAGAGATGATGATTTTTTTGAAGAAGTAGAAAAGCTGAGCAGAGCAGTGATAATAAATGAGGAGATAGAGCTAAACAAGGCAGTCCAGGTGGCGGTGGATACCGGCTTAGTGCGAGAAGAGGAGCTCCGTGTAGCTCAGTTGACAAGGCAAAGAACCCTCATTCACTTACCATTAGGTCTCAAGGTGGATACTTTCATCAGAGCAGTGCCAGCAGCTTTTTGGGACCAAGGTCTGACCATCCAACCATGGACACAGTTTGAGGGAGCAAGCATTACCATCCCCAGGTTCAAGTTGTTACTAGACCTAATTGACTTTCCGGTACATCTACACCGTGACAAAGAAGTTCTCAAGGCTGTTTCCAGGTTTGGAGTCTTTTTGGGTACAGTGGCTCCGGAAAACAAGTGCAACCTATCCTTCAGGAGAGTTGCCATTGCTACCGACGATTTACACCGAGTTCCAAAGACGCTCGAGGTCATGTCAGGAGGGTTAGAATATCCGGTGGAGGTCAGACCAGTCACATGGGAGACAGGGCCGATTTACACAGCGGCCGATTTTCCGTCGCAGCCACCCACTTACTCGACACCGAGCCAACCTATGCCGCAAGAAATTCAGGCAATGGACACCAGTTCTGACGACTCAGACAATGGAGGTGATGATATAATCCACTGCTCCCGAAGAGCAATATTGGAGACATGCAATGGTTTACAGTTGGAGGCCATACCGCCGGAGCTCAGGGAACTGGTTGCTGGTCAGAAAAGTTCAGAGGCGGTGCACATAGACGTTCTCAGAGAGCTAGTGGACAATAGGTCACTTGGATCTCCTATGAACATGGCCAGACCTACCATGCGAGAGGTAATCCAAGAGGCACAGCAAGATGATGCAATGACACAAAGAGCCACACAATCCAGCCACAATAATCCCATCACTCCAGACTTGTCGGAGCTTTCTACTGAGAATCAATTTCGGGAAGAGCACCCTGACACGTGGCAGAAGATGACAAATCCTGCCATGCAGGGAACTGGCATTAATTCAGTGCATTCAGAAGGTTCCCCAGGAGACGTTAGACTACGCAACAAAGTTGGCTCTATTCTCGACGAAGGGGCGGGATCACATGTGACGGCAACCAAACGAAGGGAGTTCAAGGATGCAGAGTTACACAAGGAAAGGGCACGGGGGACCCAAAACTACAAAGCGGCTGGTGCAGCCGCACAGCTGGCCGCTACGGCTCATCAAAGGACCACATCTATTGCGGGTCGGGCTCAGGATGTTCACCAAAGTTATTGTGACCCGGTACGTGGAGCTAAATCACAGAAAACACACTTCAAAGGAACAAAGAGTGCTAAAGGGAAAGGAGCTGTCAAAAACGCGACAAATTTGACAACTGGCACCTCTATACACACACGTTTCACTGCCTTATTGGGTCAAAAGGGCCGAATAGCAAAACCTAAGATTGTGGCGGGTCAGAGCAGCTCTAGAACGGGCCACCGACAGGTCCACACAAACAAATTGCCGCAGCAAATCCAGGGTGCTACAGACAAAGGAGAAAACGAATTCTCCTTGGGCTGTGATATGGGCTCTAATTTATTTACTGTTCCAATCAAGCTGGTGGGCTCCCCCATTATCAAGCCCAATGCACCAACCAAAAGGAATTCCCATGACCCATTGCCAATTCCCTCAAGGACCGTAACGGCTCCAAACAAGTCCAAACCACCAACCCAAAAGGATCCTCCGGTCCAGATTGACCTTTCCCCTTCTGGATACTTCAAAGTTCACGTCACTGAAGAGCATAGCTCAGCTATCACCATGGGATGTGGTCTCACGGCAAGAGATGTCAGAGAGGTATTGGCAGCTGATAACGAGGAAAGGATGATACATCATACAACCGCAACGCAAGATCATGTGATGCAAGGGGAAAGCAATGAAGAAGGAGACTGGGAACAGGGCCGATTTGACCCTGACCCAGAAGATGAACTGGCGATGGAAACAGAAGAGGAGACTTAAGACGGCTCAGGAGGGACTGATTAGTAAATTGCAAGTATGTAGTTTATTTTCCTTTAATGAATTACAAAAAATGCAAAGTTCTTTCATGGAATTGTCGGGGATTAGGGATTTTAGACAAATGTAATGTTGTTCGCGAAGTAATCCGTTCTTCGCGTTGTGATGTTTGTTTACTCCAAGAGACAAAACTGAATGAAATTTCTCTTAATTATACTCGGTGTTTTCTTCCCTCTTATTTCAATTCTAACTGTGTGTACAATTTAGCCGATCACTCTAAGAGGGGAATTTTAGTGGCTTGGAAAAAAAAACTATGAGCTATTAAGAAGCTGGTCCACTCCCCACACGACCTCTGCTCTGTTACTAAATAAGTGCACGGGTGCAGAAACTATTTACACAACTGTTTATGGCCCCAGTACAGATGACAACGACAAGGCAAGATTTATTCAGGAATTAAATGATTTAGCCAGAATAATTCAGTACCCCTGGTGCTTGGCTAGGGATTTCAATTTGGTACGTTGGCTTATTGATAGATCCGGGGACTTGCGTAGTTCACCTCTTATGGATCTATTCAATGATTTCATACATACCACATCCCTAGTAGACATACCACTCAAAAACAGGCCATATACGTGGTCTAGTAAAAGAATGAATCCCTTATTGTCCAGGTTAGATCGAGTATTTACTTCGCCGGATTGGCAATTAAATTACCCTGTTATGACCTTGGAGGCATTGGAAATGGTTGTCTCGGACCATGTTCCTTTGATCCTGACATGCAAAAATAATGCACCGTGCCCTAGCCGGCCTAAACTGGAAACATTTTGGTTCAAGTATGAGGTTCCCCAAGAAATGGTAAGGCAGTTGTGGGAGGATACAAACTGGCAGCCGCAGACTAGCTTAAGCAGCTTCCACTCTAAAACTAAAGTGCTCCATAAGGCACTGTCTGCTTGGCACAGAGAAGGATTTGGGAGAATGGAAAAACACCTGACCATTTGCAAAAAGGCAATTCTCTTTTTTGACAGGATTGAAGAACATAGGCAACTGGCGCGTCATGAATTCCGATTGAGATGCAAGATCAAAGAAAGGGCATATGAATTGGCCAATAACATCGAGGAAAGATGGAGGCAGAGGTCTCAATGTAACTGGCTGAAAAATGGCGACAAAAACACAAGGTTCTTCCATGCATTAGCCTCAAACCGTCACAGCAAAAATACCATCCGGTCACTAGCATTGGAGGACCGGCATATTTCAGAATCTGGAGCAATCAGGGAAGCATTTATGGTACATCTAAAGGGTGTTCTGGGGTCAACAGGTCTGGTCAAACCGTTCCAGGTAAACGCTTTGTACGGACCTGAACCGACACTCCAAGGGTTGGACATGCCATTCTCAACAGAAGAAATAGAGAAAGCAGTCAAGGGGCTGGCCAAGAACAAGGCCTCGGGACCAGATGGCATCCCGAGCGAATTTTTGCAACAATACTGGTCATCACTGAAGAATCAAATTGTACAAATAGTAGAAGGTTTTTATCATGGGAATATCAGCCTAAGGGACTTTAATAAATCAAATTTGGTCATGCTACCGAAGAAAGAACAGTCAACTCGGATTAATGATTTCAGGCCTATTAGCATCATTAACATTATCCCCAAACTCATTGCCAAGATATTAGCTAACAGGTTGAGAGCAAAACTGCCGGCTTTAATCTCTCCAAATCAAATTGCTTTCATTCGTGGGAGGCAGATCACGGAGAATTTTGTCACAACTAGAGAAACACTACACCACATTGCGGCCTTAGGCAAACCAGTCGTTTTCTTAAAAATCAATTTTACCAAGGCTTTTGACTCGATTGAGTGGATTTTTCTATTTAAGGTGTTGGAGGCAAGAGGATTTCCCGATAGATGGATTCGGTGGATGTCGGAACTTCTGATGACAGCATCCTCTCGAGTGATTATAAACGGAGAAGAATCAGATTATTTCCCACATAAGCGAGGATTGAGGCAAGACGATCCATTGTCTCCCATGTTATTTAACATAGCGGCTGATGTGTTTCAGCGGATGGTTGGTGCAGCAAATCAGATTCTACAAGGGGGCATAACAAGGAAAATAAAGGATAACATACTTGCATTCCAGTACGCCGATGATACGGCGGTCATAGCCTCGGCAAAAATCGAAACCTTGGTTACTCTCAAATTAGTCATAAGACTCTTTGCCTCAATCTCAGGGCTCAGGGTCAATTATGATAAGAGTAATTTTGTGCCAATAAATCTGAGGGAGGACCTAACTCGGGTACAGGCAGTGCTTGGTTGTCTACGAACCTCTTTCCCAGTGAGCTATCTGGGAATGCCTTTAACCATTGCAAAACCAACAAGGGACCAATTCTTGCCACTGGTTGAAAAAATTGAGAGCAAACTTGCCGGTTGGAAGGGTAAATTCATCTCGAAGGGGGGGAGACTGCAATTGGTGCAAACCGTGCTCTCCTCAATACCCGTCTATCACATGATGTGCTTTAGACTACCTCAATGGGTTATTCAAAGAATTGATAAAGCAAGAAGGCGATTGCTTTGGGGAAAATCAGACGACAACACTAAAGGCATGTCACTAACAAATTGGGAAGCATGCTGCTTTCCAAAAAAACTGGGAGGGCTAGGCCTCACAAATTTAAACATCGCCAACATCTCTCTACTCCTTAGGTGGTGGTGGAAGTTGTACAGTGATCAGCACTGCCTGTGGTCATCCTTCATGTTGAGGATCAAGAAAAAAGGAACAGCTGAAACTAAACCAAAATTTTGGGTTAGAGCAGGATCATTCTTTTGGGGCCAGCTGGGCTCCTTACATTACATCTTTACTTGGAGCTGTAATTGGGAGATCGTAGATGGTACGACTATCTCCTACTGGCAAGATGCATGGGACGGACAGCCGAGGTGCTTGGAGTACTCACAACCTATACAATCTCCAATGATTTCACTTGCTGAAGCATGGCAGTCAAGGCATTCACTAGACCCTTTATATACTGGTACCATAGCTGTCTATTTTAATGAGGAAGAGGATGCCATTCGATGGAATTGGTCCAAACTGAGAGCATATGATTCCAGGTCTATCTACAAGATCTTGAGCGAGGGCGGTAAGGTGCAATGGCACTATGAGTTCATCTGGAGAATCAAGGCAACCCCCATTGCTAAGCTTTTCGCTTATTTCGTTCTCAATGACAAAATTCTTACAAAAGAGGTGTTAAGAAGAAGGGGCATGACGGTAAGCCTTCACTGTGTTTATTGTGCTAACTGCCCAATCGAATCCACACTACATTTGCTTTATCTATGCCCACAAGCGGTAGCAACTTGGTATTATTTATCTATACTGATGGCAAGACAGATATTTAAACTAAGTAACTCTATACACCAAATCTGGGAAGGGTCTTGGGAGATGGTTGCCAACGAAGGGGGTATGCACAAGAAGGAATGGAC
>JARJHM010000028.1:675000-838952 GCA_033356055.1 Carex pumila
TTTTTGTTCAATAACACATAAAGAAATATATTAATTTTTCTTACAGCCGCGAAAAATCCGGCCTGAAAAATATTGATCCGGGTTATTTGTTGTAGTCTTTCTAATAAATCAAATTATATTGTATTCCATCTATTTTTAAAGAAATATATTCAATATTTCTAATATTTTAATACAAAAAATAAAAAAATAAAAAAAAATTCTGTTTAAAAAAAAGAAAAAAAAAAAAGAAAGTGGACCGCCCATTATATGGGCGGTTTGGTAATGGCATGAACCGTCCGTACGCTGGGCGGTTAGGGCATATATGGAAAAAATCCAAAAAATAAGTTATTTTTGTAATTTTCTTTTTTTTTTTGGGGTATTAAAAAAAATGGCCGGAAGTAGGCAGGCTTATTTTCTTCTCCTGCGAATATAATATTTGGGCCTTGATCACTAAGCCTGCTTTTATTTGGGTAAATATAATATTTGGGCCATTTTCTTATAAATTCTAAGCTCACTAAGCCTGCTTTTATTTTTGCACTGGATATCGGAAGAGAATGCTAGGAGTACAGTGTTTGTTTTACTTTCTTTTATGAACCAGTTCATATATAAATCCTTGCGCGTTAAACATACCAGCATGTTGAAGGGGTGTAAACGGAGCAGATTCGTAGCGGATAACGCTGATATCAAATTTGTTGAAGTATTCATATGGATGCGGATAGTAAACGGGTATTAAAATTTATCGGATACTGAACGATAATCTACGGATACATATTCGAATATGAATACAAACAGATATTTATCGGATAATTAAGTCCTATAAATTATAAGAAAAGATCCAAAAACAAAATTAAGAAAAGGCAGCTGTCGTGTAATTCGTATCCGCTTATATTGGAAGTTATATTGTTTTATTGACGTCTCCGTTTTATTATAAATGGAGATATAAAACGGAGAGAATGTAGATTTTTGATAGATGTTGTAGGGTAAACACGTGTCAGTGCAGACATTTCCACGTGGTCTTTTGTTTGATCTTCACTCCAGCGAGAGTCGCTCCGGACGGTAAGTCAAAAAACTTAGTGCCACTCCTAAAACTAAATGAATCTGCGCCTTCTATGTATCAATTCGGTTTAGCGAAAGTAATCAATATGGTTATGTTTGGTTGTGGAGTAAAGTTAAATCGGATTAAATTTTTTACTTCAAACTAAATCGGATTAAGTTAATTATATTTGGTGAAGTAAGTTAAATCACATTTCTAAGTGGTGTAAGTTACTCCGATTTAGCTC
Source organism: Carex pumila (assembly GCA_033356055.1). NCBI lineage: Eukaryota > Viridiplantae > Streptophyta > Magnoliopsida > Poales > Cyperaceae > Carex > Carex pumila. The sequence goes on from JARJHM010000028.1 coordinate 676,260, forward strand.
AAATCTTATTTCATCTTAAATTGCCTATGTTATTCTTCATTTGGCTCCTTAAGCGTGGAGTAAGGAGTTTACTCCACCTCTTACTCCACAATCAAATATGACCTATAGTTGTAGCGGATGTTCAATTACAAATAGAAATAATATATAGCTCGTCGGTTAGATACGGATATTCAACCGGTTTGCATATGTAAAACCGAGAATTCGGATTCTATCCGGCAATCATCCATTTGGGATTCAGAGCAGATGTGGATCGGAATCCGGATCCGTTTACACCCCACTTACAATAAGTACATGAAATACGATATATAATAACAAGTTTGTTACATTAGCTGCATTTCTACTCTTTTTTTTGTATACACATAAAAGGAATTTACCATGAACTGTACAACAAGTACATGAAACATGAGCTTGTTTTCCTTCATTGATCCCTGTGCTGGTATATATTTCTCGGACGAGTACAGCTCACATATCCAATATCAGTGTCTTAGTGATAGTGTATGACTTCAATTCTTCTCGTGTTTACTTGGATATCGCTTAATTTATCAGGCTGATAAGATGGCTTGTGTTTACTTGGATTTAAAATAAAAAAATAAAAATAAAAAGGAAAAATGCTGGTTTATGTCAGAGTACCATGCAGGAAACGTGGAGAGGCCTCTTCAGGTACCTGATTTTGCCAAAAAAAATACCTATTCGAACTAGCCATTGCAGTAATATCAGCATAGATTATGAAAATATGGTTTGACAAGACAGAAAAAACAGGATAGACATTACATCTTCTCCAAATCCATTGTGAAACAAACCAAATAACAGGACAAATTAGTAATTTACACAAGACAAGACGCCAATGTTCAAAACAACTGTTAAGCTGCACATATAAATAGTTTATATCAGCATCTATTGCAGTTGATTCAATCAAAAATATGAAAATATTATGGAGTAACAAACTAGAAGCAATAGACCCTTTATCGTATCAGCTAAAATGAGTGGAATAAATAGAATTTCTTGCATTTTCCACAAGAAACCCTCACAATTATAATAATAACCACTTTATTGATGACAAATTCAATTTTACTGTATGTTCCTGCAAATCCAAACAACTGGTTTCAGCTGTGTTCAGTTTGAAGCGGGATGTACCAGTCTCAGACCTATATAGTGTGTGCCAATCAATTTCCTTCATTGCACAATTTAATCCCATTAATCCAAGAATATTTTAATACCACAAATGGTCAACTAGTACAGCTGATCACCAGTTAATAGCTACCTACTATGCAGATAAAGTCCCAGCTTGACCATGTTTTGCATCAATTTAATACTTATAGCTGGAATCTCTAATAATGGTATAGACTAAGACAAGTAGGCTCGTTCTGAAATCTTACAGAATAGACCCTCCAGATTTAATCCAACTTAGCCTCAGTTGAGTGTCAATATGCTCCAATTTAGACTGAAAGTTGCTATGCAAACATACCTACAACACATATGTAGCACTTCCTTTTCAAAACATGATTATCTACAAAATAGTGAAATATAAACATACCATTCTTGCCTTTGGGTATATATTTCTTGATTTTGAAGTCACAATTAAACAACAAATATTTACATGAATGATAATGATACATACAATGTGTACATCCATTTCCAAAGTAGACTGGTCCCTCAGATAACAGGCACAATATACATGAATTTAACTGATCTTCTAAACCCGAGTTTAAATTAAAACCAGCCTTAGCTTTTTCATTGTTTTAAATATACTTCCATTAATGATTATCAATCAAAATGTACTCATTGGACCTCGGTATCTCTTATTCTCATAATATGCAGTGGAAATTAATGAGTCCAGCAAAGCTGCCTCTCCTAGATCATAAGGCATGAGTAAAACCCTACAAATCCGAGAAGGAAACATTACAAGAGTAAACCGAAATAAAAAGAAAACAATTAACGATGTAATTGTTGAAGTACTACTAGTGCGTCAGCTGGCACGGCCATATTGACAGCTGTTTTTGTAGCAGCGTTGATACAGAGACACTTGGCAAACAACATCTCGAAATTCTTTCGTACCAAAACAAAGAGGAAAAGCATTTCAAATTTGTACCAAACCAAATTTTGTATGACCCATTGTTATGGCCAGATTTGGGTCAGAACCTGAACCATTCCATTAGTTATTAAAAAAAAAAACGGAAACTCAAAAGCCAAATATCTAAGAACAGCTATGTGAACCCAACTGAACAAATCTTAAAATGATCTGTCAAAGCGACCCAAAACAAAAAATTCAACAGAACCCCCATTTGACCATTTGCAGTCTGTAACACAAGTTCTACTTTACCTCTCAAGGAGATCCTCCAAAATAACACGCTGAGAAGGCGTGACATAGTATATGCAACTCCTTGGACACTGTCCCACAGAAAGCTGAACCTGGTAGTCGTCACCATGCCCTACACAAAATCCTTTGAGATTGATTTTTGCACACATGCACACACTCACACATAAACAAATGAGTGCAAGTTTGGACCCTAACCTGCTAACCATTCAATACTGGTTAGCAGCAATCATGAAGCCAATTGCTTGGTACAAAGTTTATGAAATAAAAGAGAACAAATCTCAATGCCAGAGCAAAACACGTGACCTAAAGAGGTATTAACTATTTTACAAGCTGGTCCATTGAGTTGTTCATTCCCACCCAAGCCAGTATATTGGACCAAGAGGATTCCTTATGTGCAACTAAATAATTAAAGCAAAATATAACTCTGTTCCTCTATCTCTCTTTTCCTTTTAAAACCTGGGCAGCGCCTGCCTCTCTCTCTCTCTCTCTCTCTCTCTCTCTCTCTCTCTCTCTCACTCACACACACACAGTATGGCTGGATCAATAGAGACTGGGTAAAGATTTTAAAAAGATAGGAACTACCAAGTTAACGGGTCGGGTCGGGTCCAGGTTAGAGAATCATGATCCAAACTTTCTAGTTCTTAACAAAAAGAAACTACCAAAACTGTACTAGCACAATGTTTTTTATATAAAAGTGTGTAAAAAGATAACAAGAAAAAGCTCAATATCAGTGCAAAACACATAGTATTCACTATATTGCAAACCGAATGAAGGAGCTCTGAACCTTCTGATGTAGCACGAGCTGTTCCAGTCTCATTATTAAATGAGAAAGCATGAGGTGCTCTTTTCACACAAGAATATGGGCATCCTGTTCCAGCCAAAAAAGGTAAGAGTACAGAACTCTGTTAATAGCTAAAAAATAAGTTTAACAAGTTAAGAAACCAGAGTAGGCATATCATCTTTCGAGATTATTAAATTTATTATTGAACAGTCACAATACCCCGAGAAATTGTTATGGAACAACCTTACTTGGAGTAATCAAGCATTAATAAGCTAACCAACTAAGACGGTGTTCATAAATTATTATTTAGTGAGTATAAATTAAATTTGATGCTGTTCAAGGAAAGATAATTTACATATTAATTATGACAATGAAAATGGAAACCAAATTGCATAAAAGTACCTTTGCCAATGCATAAGGTTTCATTAACAAAGATGTCGCAAGCCTCACACTCTGGCTCCTCAAACGGGTCACGACATGTTCTGATAAAAACCAAAAGTTGTTATTGGTGTACAAATTCATCCATAACTAAGCAGGTACTTATTCTGAGCCTGTGGCAGCTGGCATACCCATTATCATTTACCCCTTCTTTGCTAGCTGAAAGAACCTGTGCCAATATATCAAGCTTCAATTCAGTTTTCATTGCTGAAAATCATAGATAAATGTTTTTAGCTTGTATCAATTACTAACCATGGTTCTTTACCTCATAAGCCTTGATTACACGTCTTATCAATATGTCTGCCATTTTGCTGTCTTTGTACACATCCGGATGAACCTCCTTAACCTATAAGCAAACTCACATTGATTACTAATTCAAAAGTGGTTTATTCTCTCTTTCACATTTTTGGTCTAGAAGATTTTCCATTATTAAATTATGTGCGAGTTAACAAACCTAATTACACATAGAGATCTTACTATCTGCACTCATTCCATTAATGATATGTTAGCAAGACAAAAGGAAAACGAAAATCTTAACAGTGAACTTCAGATTGTACCAAAACCGAGTTTATGTCAAAATCTACTGTTCATTAAAAATCCACTATATAGTATAATCAATTTCCCAGTTAACCTGCTAATACTTCAGAAATATTGAAATAATCATCGATCAAGAAATAGTGAAGCAAATTCTCGAAATACTCCACCGAGAAAAAGTAGAAAGGAGAAACTAAAATAAAACTTAACGCAAAATTTTGTGAGTTGATAGTAACAAACTAACAATCACAAGTAGTGTTATTACCCTAGCACGGAAAGCAGCTCTAATGTCAGCAAGGGAGCAGTGGACCGGATCCAAGCCGAGGACTTGGTACGGAGAAGCTGACGGTTGAGACGTCCAGTCTGGTCCATGCGTACCCCGCGAACCGGCGCAATCACAACGGATGCTGGGGCTTCTTCCTCGATTAGCAACCCGAAACCCGCTAACAAGGGAAGATGGAAGTTGCGCGCGGCATAATCCTACTAATTTGCCCATTGAAATCGGTCACGGTGAGTCGCGATATAATAGAAGAGAAGCAATAATGAGGTTTCAAACTTCAGGAAAGAATATCGGGTAATGGGCCACTGGGCCTGGTTCTTTTATTTAATTTTGGGCCTGTAATAGGGTAAATCACTCATCATATTTCCCTTTTTCTTGTATTTTTTTTTTCCATTTTTTTTTCTTCCGTTTTCCATCTCATCTTCTATCTCTGTTTTCTCCAATTGCTATTCTTCTGTTTTTCTATATTTTTATATTTTGCTCTTCTTGTCATACAAAAATAACAGTAATTGTCAACTTAACCCAATTACTCAATTAACCCAAATAGTCTGATTTAGAAATATCAGTTAAACTCGAGAGGCCTTTACACCTTGATTGAAAGGAGATTAATGGAAGAGAACTAATGGAATGGAAAGAAAAATAGATACCAAATTGTTTTTGGTTGATAAAATTATGATGGAGGTGAGAGTTACATAGGCGAATGATTTTAACTAATATAATTGATTTCCCTTCTTATTAATAATGTAACTGATGAGAAAAAAATTGTAAATATTTTTGGAGAAAGTGGCACAAATGTTTTAACTCCATATATTACCTATATAATTCTCACTCAATTTTCTTTGTCACATACCTCCAACAGCTGCCAAGTAATTCATTGACCAAATTAGTTTTTTTTTTAATACTTTTTGTTTATTTTTATACATCAACTAAACGAATTAAAAAAATAACCCATAGCAAGTATTTAAAGAGTATAACATTCAAATATACTAAAAAATATTAGATTAATCTTCTATAATTTTAATTAATTAAAAGAAAATAAGACGAAAAAAAAACTTAAATTTTTTTTTCTCATTAATCATTTTAAATGAAAAGCGGTTAAATACATTAATCTTCCTTCTTTTTTTTCATTCCATTTCCTTCTATTTTTCACCTTTTCTCTCTCTTTCTTTACTCTCCATTCAAACAAGATGTTAAGAAATTTCCAGGTACTAATTTTCCAAAATATAATGAACAATCAAACCAACTCAGATTAAACAGTACAATATGCCTCAACATATTGCCCAAAAATAGAAACTGAATATAAAATTACTGGATCAAGGAAAAAAAAATATTCAGAACATTGTACCTTTCTAGTTTGTGTTAATCTGAAATATTCCAGGAACTGTGGCTATTCAATTTATAGAGTGTTTGATGCTTAGAAATGCAAGTTTCTTCAAAGATTTCATGTTGGTATGCAATTGGCAACACAAAAATAAAAAACTTTTATAGGCCGCATTACAATAAATCTTGAATTGAGAAACAAAGAGAAATGTTATGAATAAAATATTAATGTGGATGTTCATAACTCTCAATATTCATTTTCCACTATTCTCATTACTCCATGCACTAAAATTGGAATTGATGGCCACTACTATTGGAATTTATTTCTCCATTTATTTAGATAGAATTTTTCATTTATAATTTGTAGCCTATAAATAGAGGCTTTATAATCTTGTATTGTACACACATGAGAAATGTATGAATAAAGATATTATCATTTTTTTCCTCTCTATCTTGTTTATTCTTCTTGTGATTATTTATATTTATTTTATAACACGTTATCAGCATGAGAGCTCTACTAGCTGAAGATTCGAGGTAATTTTAATAACTTATATTTCAATTTCATTTATATAAATAATACTTCCTAGTAATTGCTAAATGAAATAAGTTATCAATTTATTTATATTTATTTTGAGATGTTTAGTATGATTCATAGAATTTTATATGAAGTGCATTTTTTAATTTAATCTTCCCGAAGAAGATTTAAAAGAAAAATCTTCTTGAAGAAGATTTATATGATGTATAAATATTGTATAGTGGTCCATATTTTTTTTTCTTCAATAATTCAATCTTCTTGAAGAGGATTTCAAGAGATATTACGAAATTCTCAATGTTATAAAATGCACCGAGCAATTAGCCCGAAGCCATTGTAGCCATTTTATCAACTTGAAGAAAAGATATTAAGAAGATCTTCCTGAAGAAGATATAAAGAAAAATTATATGATGCGCAAATTTATCATGATGTTTATATATATTTTTTTTCAATAATTTAATCTTCTTGAAGAAGTTAAAAGATATTCTAAGTTGATTTATTATCTTTTTATGGTTGAAGAGATTATAATGAGTTGTTGGACAAAATAATTTAATTTGTTCTGCTTCATTTTTTGAAGTAAATATAGCAATATATAATAATAAATTTGAAAAAAGAAAAAACTTGTGGACGTGAACGTACAAGAATGAGTTTATTATTATGGTGATTATTACAAAAACACATATTTCCACCTGAAGTGGAAAGATAATGTAGAAAATTTAAATAATGTGCAAAAATTAATGTGATGTTCATATTTTTTTTAATAATTTAATCTTCCTGAAGAAGATTTATGTGGCTCACAAAAATTAATATAAAAATATTTCAATATATCTTCTTGAAGAAGATTTCAATAAGATTTACATAATGTAGAATTTTTTGATGTACTCTTCCCGAAGAAGATTCAAGAAATATTTCGAGTTTATATATTATCTTTTACATTATATTATGTTAATGAAATGACCCGAAGCCATATGAATATAAATTATATTAATGAAATTGGCCTGAAGTTATTTCATCAATTTTATCAATTGACTTGAAGTTCAATTATAATAAATTATTGAAGCCACATGTCTTGTTCTAGTTGAACAAAATAATAATTATACATGAAGTGGAAAATAATATGATGGACAAACTACTAGATATGTACGTGATAATGAAGAAAAAGCGCATCATTCCACTAGAAGTGGAAAAATAAATGAACAAAAAAAAATTATCACTAGAAGTGAAAAAATAATTAGAAAGTGAAGAGAATGACAAATAAGAAAATTAATGCTATTATTAGCCATGTACCTATCGTACGCCAATGTACCTGTAGTACATCAAAACATTATATTGAACTATTATGGACAAACTCAATTTAGTCAAATGATTTGACATTATTTGAATGATGAAAAATAGATATATAAAATAGGTGAAATTTATGAAAAATTGAGCCCTCACTATTTGAAAAATATATATATAGGTTGGCTAAGATCAAAGTGGTAGTTCCTGAGTTTTGGTGCTACCAATTCGTTTTTCAATTTTCAAAGTTCAAAATATCGATCCAAATCATTCAAATTGATCTCTATATTACAATGTGTTTGGAGACCAAATTTTACATTTTTCTGAATTTTTTTACTATTTATTAAGCCACTTTGAAAATTGATAGTAAAATTAGAAGTCGCCGTTTGATCAGCGATTTTCAAAGTGGCTTAGTAAATAGTAAAAAAATTCAGAAAAATATAAAATTTGGTCTCCAAGCACATTTTAGTATAGAGATCAACTTGAACAGTTCGGATCGACGTTTTGAACTTTAAAAATTAAAAAACGAATTGGTAGCACCAAAGCTTAAGAACTACCACTTTTATCTTAGCCAACCTCTATATATATATATATATATATATATATATATATATATAGTATATCAAACTTATACAAAATTATTTGAAAAGAGATGATTTACTTTAATAAATCATTTAATTTTCTATTAATACAATGCCCTAAAAAAAGCTTGTTCATTTATATTAATACAATGCCTTAAAGAAGTTTATCTATTTCATTAGAGGTATTACATTATAAGGTGAAATTTTAATTTTTATCTTTTATGTTGTTACGGAAAATTGTTAGATAAAAAATAGTTGTTTGTTCTTTATTTTGAAAAATAAAATAATACTTATTTATTATTTATATTGATTGTAGTGCATAAAAATATAAATGTAAGATAAAATTTGCTTATTTATGTTTATTTTTTTTAAATACTACTTATTTATTATTTTTATTATTGATTATTGTTGAAATGGTGTTTATTTATTTTTATAAAAAAAAATTGATTGAAAGCTCTAGAAGAGTTATTTTGTTGTTACATGAAGGAATACAAATTTATCTTGATGAGGATGTATTATATTCTTGTAAGTCTCAAATAAATTTGTTAAGTTTTAGGAATATCCGTCGAAATGGATATCATATTGAAACAACTAATGAAAGAAATATTGAATATATGAAAAACAATGTATATTGAAAATAAAATGCATATGTTTTTTCTCTGACTTGTACTACAATATTAGTGCAATTGAAACACATGTTATTGTAAATCAGAAGTTTACATATAAGAATATGTTTATAGTTTGGCATGACCGGTTAAACCATTTCGGATCAATAGTGATGCGAAAAATAATAGAGAATTAATGTAAACATTCATCAAAGAACCAGAAGATTCTTTAATATGATTAATTTTTTATGTGTTGGTTTTATTTCTAGAACGTATACAATAAGATATTTGTAGAACATTATATTCAACATGCGAACCATTTGAAAATATAATAATTTTAATTGATGCATCAATAAGATGGTCACATGTATGTTTATTATCAAATCACAACCTGGCATTTGCAAAATTACTTGCTCAATAGATTTGATTAAAAAGCATAATTTTATGATTATTCAATTATGAAAATACGTCTAGACAATATCGAAATTAATGTTGAACATCCTGTAGATGTTCGTATATAAAAAGAAGATATGATATTTGACATACAACAAAACTAATTTGTATCATACCAACTAGCTATTAGAAAGTTTCTCCTTATAATTGGTTTTTGGTTACATACCTAATATTTTCCATATAAGAATTTTTGAATGTGCGTTATATGTTATAATTGCTCCACCACAACGCACTAAAATGAGATATCAAAGAAAGTTGAAAATTTATATTGAATTTGAATCTCCATATATAATAGAATATCTAGAATCATTGATGGGAGATTATTAATAGCTAATTTTACCGGTTGTGCTTTTGATGAATAAAAATTCCGAACCTTAGGGGGAAAAAACTATCAGCTGAAAAAAAAATATTAGTATAAATTATTATTGTCTTATTTTGATTCTCGTACTAAAGAATGTGAACTAAATGTTTAAAGATAATTCATTTGAAAATGTTAGTGAATCAATTGCCAGACACATTCATAGACTCAAAGAAAGTGACCAAATCACATGTACCAGCTGCTAATGCTCCAATTAAAGTCGATGTCCCTGTTGGACGGACTAATTATAACACGCATGAAGCGTGGAAAAGTAATCGGTTCCAAAGATTAAAAATATAAAAGTCCTCGGAAAACAAAATGAGCAAAGAATGAAAATGGTCAAGTCAAGGATATAATAATTTCAGATAAAACTCCAAAAGAGAATAAAATTATAGGTAATATTGGAGTTCCAGCAAAAACTCAGGTATCTGAAATTCATGAAAATAATGAGATCTCGATAAATTATATCATAAATGAAATAAGATGGAACCAAGATGAAATTGATATCAATAATATTTTTGTATATAATATAGCGCTAAAAATAATAAATATTGAGGATCATGACTAGAAGTCTATTAAAGAATGTTGACAAAAGAATGATTGATCAAAATAGAAAGGTGTAATTGAGGTAGAGGTAAACTCTCTTAAAAAATGAGAAATTTTTGGACCTGTAGTCCTTGTACCTCAAGATATAAAACCAGTATGATATAAATGAATATTTATGAGAAAATAAAATGAGAAAGGTGAAATTTTGAGATATACTCATATGTGATGAATGCAACAACTTTTTGATATATAATTATTTTGGCAGTCCATGAAGGACTTAATTTGCACCTAATAGATATTGTTATAGCCTATGACTCGCTTGATAATGATATTTATATGAATCTCTGAAAGATTTACGATGTCTAAAGCATGTAATTTAGGTTCTCGAGAACATTGTTTAGTTAAATTGAATAAATTTTTATATCAATTAAAGCAATATGGACGCATATGCTATAATCGTTTAAGTGAATATTTATTGAAACATGGATATAATAATGATACGACCTGTCCATGTATTTTCATGAAAAGATATAGAAATGATTTTATTATAATTACAGTTTATGTTGACGATCTTTGGAACTCCTGAAGAGCTTCCAAAATAATAAATTATTTAAAGGAAGAATTTGAGATAAAAGATCTTGGAAGAACAAAGTTTTGCATTAGATTGCAAATTGAACATTTAAAAATGATATTTTTATGCATCAAGAAAATTATATCGCAAGAGTGCTAAAAAAAATTTATATGGATAAATAACATTTATTAAGCAATCCGATGGTTGTAAAATCGTTAGATGTGAATAAAGATCATTTAGACCTTGAGAAAATGATGAATAACTATTTGGTCATGAAGTACCATATCTTAGTGCAATATGAGCACTTATCTTGATGAACATACAATACATGATATATCATTTATAGTAAATTTATTAGCAAGATATAGTTCTTCTCTCACGCGAAGATATTGACATATAATTAAACATATATTTCGCTACCTATGAGAAAATTTAGCAATACACAAAAGCAAGTCAAGTATGTGTTTGGTTAAGATCTGTGATTTAACACATTTGTCAGACATGTAGATTGTCTTTTAGAGAAATGATCCCGGAGATCATATATGAATATAATATTATATGTATTGCTCAATGAAATGAATGATATATTAAAGGAGATAGAACAAAACATATTTCACCAAAATTCTTTTTCACATATAATCTCCAAAAGAATAATGTTATTAATGTTCAGCAAATCCGTTCAAGTGAAAAATCCAGCAGATTTATTCACTAAGGCACTCCCTACTGCAATATTCAAAAGGCTAGTTCGTAATATTGGAGTTCGCTGACTTAAAGATTTTGATTGATGCTGTCATGAAAGGGAGTTAATATGCACTATATTTTCCTTAACTATGGTTTTTCTCACTAGGTTTTCCTGGTAAGGCTGTAGTTGCGTATTTAGAAGAATATTGTACTCTTTTTTCTTCACTAGGTTTTTATTCCATAGAGTTTTTCCTAGTAAGGTTTTAATAAGGCATATTCTCATGTAATGGACATTCAAGGGGGAGTGTTATGAATAAAATATTAATATAGATGTTCATAACTCCCAACATTCATTCTCCATTATCCCTACTACTTCATGCACTACAATTGGAATTGATGGCCACTACTATTGGAATTTATTTCTTCATTTATTTAGATATAATTTTTCATTTACAATTTGTAGCCTATAAATAGAGGCTTTGTAATATTGTATTGTACACACATGAAAAATGTATGAATAAAGAGATTATCATTTTTTCCTCTCTATCGTATTTATTCTTCTTATGATTGTTTATATTTATTTTATAACAACAACGATGTATTCCTTAACTCTTAATTGATTTTTTTATTCTTTCTTTTTTAGATTTTGAGAGGGAAAGATTAAACAGTATAGGATCTAAAAAAATTACGTAGAGACATTATCGAAAGAGAAAAAAAAATGATATTACAAAGTTGTACCTTGCTTTTGTTTGCGTGAATATTTCACTAACTGTGGTTATTCTATTCCTTAACATTTTTGCTTATCAACTAAATTAAAAATTATAATAATCTACATGTAATGATTTCAACAAAATGATATTCAAACTGAATAAATGGATACACAACCGATTTCTATACCGTGTATGGATTTTTTTTTTTTTTTTTTTTTTTGTTCTTGTTATAGCAGTCAAGATAAAAAAAAAAAAAATTACTCTTCCTCAATGCATTTTGTTGGATAATATGGACACTAGAAGTGTCAATAAAGTTACAAGGATAATATGGCCTTTGTTGCATTTTTTTTTGGTACTAGCCCTTCACACGATGTATATCCCCGCGTTCCAGCAAAGATCATAGCTTTGATATTTTTCAGAAGAAAAAACAAAAGATCAAGAAGGCAGGGCAAAAACAAAAACAGGTGGAGAACAAAAAAAGGCAAAAACAAAGAAACAGGGGAGCTAAGAGGTAAATTAATTGAAGCACGATGACAGGTGCAGGATGACACTGGAATATATTATTATTAAATATTCGTTCAAAGATAATTAACTCGTGTTCTCAACTAGAATACGAGTGTTGTTCTAGTTGAGACCACACAAGCCAACTGGTTCATACACGTGGCGCACATATGACATATCTGATAATTGCTATTGCTCTTTCCCAAAGCAGTGCTGCTAGTCGTGTGCTTGGGCGGCTGAGTGCATAGTGCTGCTATCCAGCACATGGTTTGCGATGCTTGTAAGTTTGTTTGCCTCCCACATGATTTGCTAATTGTAATTTTTGTTTACAGAATGGATGTGAGAGGCAACTGAGTGATTATTCCTCAATTATACATTTATGCTGATTTGTTGTTTTTCCCGTGACCAGATGTTTCTTATTAGGGAAAGGATGTGGGAGGTACCTTCCCTCTTATTTTTTCCTAACATTTAATTATCTTAATTTTGATAATTAATATTTTGCAACGTTTATAATTTTAAAAATTCTGGAAAAACTTCAATTAATCAATTTTCATATTTCATAATTTGACTTATTGAATTTGATTTTATGCAAATTAACTTCTAAAGCTAATACTGAATGCTAATTTTAATAAGTAAATAATGATATATTCAACTTATAAAATTTCCAAGGTTATGTCATTTTATAATTGGATGTTTTAATTTCATAGTTTCACCTTTAACTTGTGCATGTTTACAATTCAACTATTAAATAAATATTATTTTGATTATTAAAAAAAATCAAAAGTTTTATTTTATGGAATTATCGTATATTTAAATCAACTAAATTTGTAAACAAATTTGAATTATAGTTTAAATAATACAAGATCATACAAAATAATTTAACTTTATATATGGTATTATATTCAATATTTTGATTCATGAAAATTTGAAATGAACAAATCCAAAATTTTTTTGTACGAATATTATAAAGTTCGAACTATGCAAATAAATTAATTTTTATTTTGATTTCTGAATACATTAAAATAGAAAAAGAAATTGGTACGCGGGAAACAAAAATTATGTTAATTTGAATTGTAGAATTAGAAAATTAAATAATGATGTACTGCAAAATTGAATAATTATAAAAAAATTAATCAGAATGCTATTTTTTCACAATGAACATAATTAAAATTGTAGAAACAAACAAGAAGAAAAGGAAAAATAACCTCTTGTCAAAATAATCAAAAGGAGAATATTTTATTTTAATTTCTTAGTTTGATGTTTTAGAATAAAAAGGCATGAAGTAGGCACTTGGCATTTGGCAATATATGAGCCTCAAAAGCAACAGTCTTACCTTTTCAGGTATCAAAGAATATTCTGAGAACTTGTTCTTGGAATCCTGGAGATGTGTGGGGGGAATATTCGATCCACCAGGATCTGGATTCAGGATCCTTGCCTAAGTTTGTAAACTTGCAATCGTTGGTGAGGAGTAAGACAAGACAACAATTATTCTCTTAATTACATCCTTGCTTGCAGTTGATATTAAACGTGTGAGACAATGTATAGTCAATGGATTTTGAATAATATATAATCTGTTGATTTTTAAAGAAACACAAATGGAATCTGAAATCAAAATTATCAGAACTCGCAGACTTGGTGTGCAAGTATTAAATGGGATAATCAGTGCATGCTATTTTTTTTCTTCTTTTGGTTATATACTTATTTATAAGTTCAATTCAAGTCTCAACAACTACAAAATACAAATAGAATTCTAACCACTAACTATAAGTAAGCACTTAATATTATATGAGGAGAGAAAGTTAGATTATATAAAATGTTTAAAGAAATATAATTCAATTAAATTTCAATATATATAATTAAAATTTTGAAATTATAGATGGTTAACCACCCCTTTGAGAAATTTTAGAAAATTTATATTATGTTTTCTTAACATTTACAGGGATACAATGTAATCTTATATACAGAACCTTTCTCAAATAAAGGAAATAAAATAAAAAAAGGAAATATATATTAAGCAAAGGAAACAAAATAAATAGAATATGTGCCAGCTATCATTGGTACATACGAGCTGTATCATTGATGCAAATCAGCTGTGGTACCAGCTGTAATACTCCCCCTCAAGCAGGTGAGTGCAGTGCCACAACACCTAGCTTGCCTACAAGGAATTGGAACTGAACTTTGCCTAATGCCTTAGTAAATATATTTGCCAATTGCTGTGATGTTGGCCCGTGTGCTGTAGCAATATCCCCTGCTTGAATTTTCTCTCGAATTAGATGGCAATCTAGTTTAATGTGCTTCGTACACTCATGAAAAACTGGATTAGAAGCTATGTGTAGGGCGGCTTGATTGTCACAATAAAGCTGCATTGGTCCTGATCAAGGAACTCCAAGTTCATCAAAAATATATCAACACCAAGTTAATTCACAAGCTGCATTCGCCATTGAACGATATTCAGCTTCAGCCGATGAGCGTGAAACCATATTATGTTTTTTTTTGTGCCATGAAATAGGACTAGCCCCAAGAAAAGTAACATAGCCACTGGTGGATCGTCAGGTCATCGAACAACTCGCCCAATCTGAGTCACAATAGGCCCGAATGGATAAAGAGGAAGATCTAGAGAGTAAAATTCCATGACCAGGTGAACTTTTTAGATATCGAAGAACTCGGTAGGCTGCCTCTAGATGAGGTTTGCATGGCCTTTGCATGAATTGACTGAGAATGTGAACAGAATAAGTGATATCGGGCCTGGTAATTGTCAAGTAAATGAGACGCCCAACCAAGCGTCTATAGATACCTGGATCATCAAGTAACTCTCCTGTATCCTGAGAAAGTTTGTGATTCTGCTCCATGGGAAAGTCACATGGCTTCACACCAATCATTCCTGACTCACCCAAAATATCTAGTGCATACTTTCGTTGATTGAGGAACAAACCCTCAGGTGAATGGGCAACCTCAATACCAAAGAAGTACTTAAGTCGCCCTATGTCTTTGATATGAAAAGAGGAACTTAAGTACCTTTTGTGCCACTCAATGGATGCTTGATCATCACCAGCTATAACTACATCATCCACGTACACAAGAACAGCCACAAAACCTGTACTAGTGCGTCTAGTGAAAAGAGAATAATCTGCCAAGGATTGTGTATATCCTACAGATTTTAGAGATGCTGAAAACTTGTCAAACCAATTTCGTGATGCTTGCTTAAGCCCATATAATGATTTTCGCAACCTACACACCATGTTCTCCCCCTTTCGTTCAAGTCCTGGTGGCATTTTCATATACACTTCTTCATGAAGATCACCATGTAAAAATGCATTATTCACATCTAACTGATACTAGTGCCACCCTCAAACAGCCGCCACAGCTAGAAGGCAACGCACGGTCGTAAGTTTGGCAACAGGGGCAAAAGTTTCATGATAATCGATACCCTCTTCTTGAGTATATCCTTTGGCCACAAGTCTAGCCTTATATCGTTCAATAGTTCCATCAGAGAGGTACTTAATTTTGAACACCTATTTACACCCTATAGGGTGTTTACCGAGTGGCAAAGGTTCTATAGTCCAAGTTTTGTTGAGCTCGAGAGCACCAATTTCATCTGCAATGGCTTTCCTCCAATTGGGGTCCCGAATTGCTTCTGAATAGCTTTTCGGTTCAATGTTGGATGTGATACTAGATAGGAAAGTGCGGTGTGCAGTAGAAAAATTGTCATAAGACAAAACTAAACTTAATGCATGAGCCATACCTGACGAGTCTGAAGCTGATTGAGGTCGATTATGTTTAGGTGGATTTGCAATGGCACTAGTACATACATAATCAGCTAATTTTGTTGGTCGCTTGGTTGGCCTAGAAGATCTGCGCAACTCTATAGGTAATGGTGTTGTATGATTTTCTGTTGCTTCAGGTATATCATGAGTGGTGGTTTCATTGCTGTTTTGGATATGTAAAGGAATTGGGTCTTCATAGGTTGTTTCATTTGAGCTGCTGGTATTTTCAATTGGAGGGATTTTTTAAGATTATTTTGAAATGGAAAGGTGTTTTCATGAAAAATCACATCCCTAGATACAAAGATGTTATTTTTATCTAAATCATAGACACGATAATTCTTTTGTCCTAAGGGATATCCCATGAAAACACATTTTCTAGCTCGGCTGTCAAATTTTTTTTTGTGAGGATCTGTGTTTCTTGCATAACATAAGCAACCAAAAACTCTTAAGTTTTCATAAAGTGGTTTAGTTCCAAAAATCATTTCATGTGGTGACTTTCCTCCAAGGACAGGTGTGGGTAATTTGTTTATCAAATATGTTGCAGCAAGGACACATTCTCCCCAAAAACTTAATGGTAATGATGCTTGAAATCTGAGTGCACGTGCAGTGTCAAGGATATGACGGTGCTTGCGTTCGACAACTCCATTTTGTTGTGGAGTGTAGACACAAGACCTTTGATGTAAAATTCCATTTTCTTGAAACACGATTTGCATAGAGTTTGATAAAAATTCAGACCCATTATCAGATCTTACTGCCTTGACCCTTTTATTGAATTGGGTTTGTACAATTTTAATAAAAGTTTGCAAAAATTTGTATGTTTCAGATTTAAAACGCATTAAGTAAACCCAAGTGCAACGTGTAAAATCATCAACAATTGTTAGAAAATAGTGTGCTCCAGAAAAAGATGGAGTGTGGTATCCACCCCAAATATCACAATGAATTAAATCAAAAGCACCACATGTATTAGTCAAACTTGTGTTGAAAATTAATCGCGTCTGTTTTGCAAGAATACAAGATTCACATGGATCAATTAATGGCACATTATTAAGAGGATATGGTGAAGTTTTGGAAAAACTATGTTTGGAAGGATGACCAAGACGACGATGCCACAAATTAGAATCAGTATGACTAGAAACTACCGCAACAGCAGCTGCCTTGCTGATGTTATATAATCCATCCCGCATATCACCAACTCCAATCAGCTTCTTCGTTGTCAGGTCCTGAAACACACAAAAAGTAGGAAAGAATATTACCACACATTTTAAAGAACTTGTAATTTTGCTCACTGATAGAAGGTTGAAGTTAAACGAGGGGGCACACAACACATCTTTTAGTTGAATTTCTGGTGATACATAAACATTCCCAATGTGTGTAATCGGATTTCTTGAACCATCTGGTAGTACCACTGGCTTGTAGTTTTGAGTTGAGGTGGAGTTTGAAAGTGATAAAGGGTTCAAGGTGAAATGATCAGATGCACCTGAATCGATTACCCAATTAAGGTTATCAGTTTGACAAGAGACTTTACCAGCAAAATTAGCAATAGAACCTTGCGAATCAGGATTTAAAAGAGATAGTAATTGCTTGTATTGTTGTGTAGTGAGATGAGGCAGCAAATCCTCACTGTGACCTTGACTTCCGGATGCACCAGATGCCCCCAAACACTTTGACTAAAGCATCTGATCCATTCACGGCCTGTTGGTTTCTTTGTTGCTGTCGTTGTCTAGAAGGCTTTGCTACTGCTCCTTGTCGCCGATCACCAGAAGGGTAACCAACAATCTCATAACATCTGGGCTTGATGTGACCAACCTTTCCACAATGATCACACACTGGCCGTAGTTTGAACTTCCCCGTGCTTGGCTTTGTGTCACCTGATCGACTCGAGCCACCATCTCTAGCAGTAAGCACAGCACTTTCCATGCCTTGAGATGCCCGAAGTCCTAGATGCCTCTCCTCCTATTGAATAAGAGAGTACACCTTTGCCAAGCTTGGCAACGGCTCCATGGCAATGATTTGGGTACGAATTGTGCTAAAAACATCATTCAAACCCATCAGAAATTGATAAATCTGTTCAGTTTGCCTTTCTCTGATTATCTCCTTCACAGAATCACAGGTACAAACCGGTATGTTCGAATAGGAGTTCAATTCATCCCAATTTTGTTTCAACTTAGAAAAATAGGTAGCAACACTCAACTGTTCTTGTCTAGTGTTAGTTATAGCACACCTAATTTCAAATACTCGAGGTCCATTACCTTGTGAGAACCTCTCTTCAAGCTCAGCCCAGAGTTCTTGAGCCGTGTCAACGAACACCACACTCTCACGAAGGTCTTTATTGAGAGCATTAATCAGCCATGAGAAGACCATGTGATTGCATCTCTCCCAAGCCTTCACCAAATCTGATGGTGTGCTCGGTTTTTGGAAGGATCCATCAACAAGGCTGAGTTTGTTCTTTGCTCCTAACGCCACTGTCATGGATCGTTTCCATGATGCATAATTGTCTCCAGTAAGTGTTTGAGAGACAAGGATAGCATCGGGGTTATCTGATGGATGAATATAATATGGTGAAGAAGACTCAATAACAATTGTTGCTGGTGGGGGATTTGCTGTGGGGGAATTATTTTCAGCCATGATTGATTATGGCTCTCATACCATGAGAAATTTTAGAAAATTTATATTCTGTTTTCTTAACATTTACAGGGATACAATGTAATCTTATATACATAACCTTTCTCAAATAAAAGAAATAAAATAAAAAAAGGAAATATATATTAAGCAAAGGAAACAAAATAAATAGAATATGTGCCAGCTATCATTGGTACATACGAGCTGTATATCATTGATGCAAATCAGCTGTGGTACCAGCTGTAATACCCTTGGCTAATTTTTAGATATGCCCCTCATCGGTGATATCCACTATTGATTAATTCATTGTTTACTCGTACTTTTAGTCACAAGATTAATTAATTTCCCTCTAGAGCTCTTTCGTTAAAAAAATAAATAAAAAAGCTCAAATAAAATATTTTTGTAGTCAACTGCTAGCATGATATTTTGACTCGTTGCTGTTTAAATAAAATTTAATGTTACACTTCTCGGTTGTCATTACTCAATAAGAACTATTATCGCAGTAAGTTTACCGCATTGAATTGGAATGCACCATAGCCCAACGCTCTCCTTCTCTCTCTATGTATATATATAAAGCCAAAAAAAAATATAACTTAGTCATGAGACTTTCAAAGAATTTAATTAATCTAGTGGTTAAAAGGGTAATTAAGTGAAAAATAAAATAGTCCGGTAATAGTGTACTCGTTCGGTTCCTGTTGCTTCAATAAATTAAATAAATAAGAATTAGTTTTTAATTTAATGATAAAAAAAACAGTATTTTTGCAAGAAAGATCGTAAATTCAAAATTTAAACGGAGAGTCGTTCGAAGACAATTAAATACATAAACTACAAATAATTTTAAGGGCATGTTCGTTTGTCACAGGATTGTACAGAATGGGATTTGACACGGATGGGAACCCACTATTTAATTTGCGGGAATCCATACTCATAGACACACACGGTATTGATTATGAGATTATGTTCAAATGAGTGTTCGGTTGTACCGTGAAATTAGTCATGGCAAATTTTATTTTTCTTTTTAAATTTTTTAATCTTATACAATTATTATTATAAATAAAATTATTAGATGTAATTAAATAAACTGGGTTAAACAACAACATGACAATACAAATGAATTATTATTATATAAAATACAAATATTTATTCTTTATAATTATGCAAGAAGTATTTAATAAGATTGGTCTATTTTTTTTATCTCATGTTTGTAATTTTTTTTCTTTTTATGAAAATTATATTGATATATGATGCATCCCAACTTAATTCGTAAAAAAAAAGAATAAATAATCGTAATAATCATAATAATAATAGTAGTAATAATAAAAATGACGTATTGTTTTATTTCTTAGCATTAATTTTTATTAATATACAATATTAAATTTTCTTTAATTGTCAAATGATTATTTGACCATTACAATCAAGGTTCTAAATAGCGTTTTTCGCGTCATAGCGGGGAGTCTCCAAAAAAAGCTATAGTCAATAGCGACGCTATAGCGAAAGCTATTCCAAATAGCGTTTTTTATTTTTATAAAAATTATATTATATATTTGTACTAAATATCAACATTATTTAGTCTCATAGAACAATAAATAATATCAAATTGATTAAAAAATTATAATATTCATATTGAATCAATACAAAGTCCAAATTGCGACTCAAAATATCTATAGTAAACAAATATCATAAACTATCAATATTTTTCTATTTAAAATATCTTCAACATCATAACATAATTTATCTTTTTTCTATTTAAATTTCAAAATAACCTAGAAATTGAAAAAAAAATCTAGTAAAATAAACAGATGATCCTTGAAGAAATTCTTGTTAGTCCCTAAAATTTTCATAATTTAGCAAATATTTATTTGATTTATCATCAGTTAAAAAAAATCAAGAGCAAAATGAAAAAATTACTATAGCGGACCTGAATTTGATATAATGTAATATTCATCAAAATTAAACAATATCTTCACCATTTATTTATTTTAAAGCTCATATAAATTGAAAAAAAAAAAAAAGCAAAAGTTGCATAGCGCGCGCTATTTGCGCTACATGCTATACGCTTGTAGGGCGCAGAAAGTTACACGGCGTCAGGTTAGCTAACGGTGCAGATTTTTTATAATGTGTGAATGAATGCTCCCGGCTGGGTTCAGTGCTCTGTTTCTTTGAATGTGAGCAGGTCACCGAACTCAGGGGAGGGCATTCACTTTGGGATTTCTTTCTGCATTCCTTCTGGTTCACCCCTTGTGACGACCTACATTCATGATCAGTTGTCCGAGATTTTATTATTTTTTATTGTGGGGACGTTTAAACTCCCGATGGGCGCAAGCCCCCGCCGTTAATTACATCAGAAAGACCTTTCGAGTCAGACTAAACACCTCATACATTCCAGAATTTGTGTCTATGGGTTGTGAACTGAATAATGGGACTAAAAGGGGCTCATGTATTGTTTATTTTGATCATGTGGTTGGTTCTCATTTGACTTTGGATTTCTTTTTGGCCAGTTATCATGATATGTGCATGAAAACATGGATTTCATGAGAATGTGCATGAAAAATATCATTTATGTGTTTTTAATTTGAAGAGTGAGCATTTAAATATCATTTTTTTTATATTTTTATTTAAAAATATGTCAAGAGAGGGGCATTTTGATAATTTTAGATTATAGCTGGGATTTGGATATATTCAAACATTGTTTAGAATTATAGAGGATTGAATTTGGGTTCATTTGGAACTGATTTGAGTCGATTTGGACTTAGTATGAGAAAGTTATGGTCGAAAAGGACTTAAAAGGATCTATTTGTAAATATTTTATATTTTGAGGGACTTGTTTGTAAACTTTCAGGGACCTAAGGCTGTAATTTGGACTTTTAACAGGGTCTGGAATGAATATTGGGCCTTTAAGGGCTTGTTTGAAAGAGTTTTATTCTGACAGGGGCCTGTATGTAAATTTATAGGGGCTTCTCTGCATATTTTAAATAAACAGAGGGGTTTATATACAAAGGGATATCTTTTGGTCACATGTGGACTTTAAGATTAGTGCAGAGCTTTGAGATTTGGGCTTTTGGGCCTTTGAGATGTGCACAAGCCATTGGATTGAAATTATTGGGCTTTGAGATTGGTGTAGAAATGATTTGATTAAATGGGCTGAGATCTGGGCTTTTGGGCCTTTGAGATGTGTACTGGGCCATCGATTAATGCACAAGACATAGATTCCACTCATTCAGACTTTGAGATTAGTGCAAAGGAGTTTATTTAAATTGACAAGTGGGTCCCAGGCTGTCAGAGAACCGTTGAATTTGATTTTTGAATTTAGTTCATTGGATTAAGCAGGTTGCTTTAAGATCTGTGCTTTGTGCTTTAATAACTGTGCAAGAAGGTTTTCCAGCTTAGGGTTCATCCCCGATGAATTCAGTTCGGCTGATCTATGCCATGGCAGTGCCGGCCAAGGGTATGGTTGTGATCGTAAGCCTGTCAGGAGTTCGTTGATGTCATTGTCGGCCGGCGGCGGAACAGGCATCTACAATGCCTATGTTGGGTTTCGGATACCACTTTTGGGGTTTCGCGGTAACCAAAACTCGTTTAGGCTTAAGGTGCGGAATGACCGTAGAACAAAATTTTCTACGGCCAACTTAAGCTCAGGATTAAACGGGGTATGTCAGGAAACTTTCCAAGGCAGTCCACCTTCAGTATTCCTTTGGCATCAAAACCCAATTTAATCCTTTTACAGATCTACTCCATAATTGATTTCTAAAACTTTAATCTACTTACCAATTAAATAGATTAATATAACATATTTATACCTTGTTTCCAAATCACAGTTGGAATACAGACCGAGCGTGTAGAGCTACATCACGGAAGGAATCGACTCGTCTCGGAGCATCAGACGTCTGATGCCTCTATCGGTTATCCACCAGGACTAACCAGAGAGCGGTTAATTTCTTCTGCCAGAAATACCGTAAACCGCGGAATTCTGCAAAAACACTATTCACGGGGAAAAGACGAAAACCCGTAAACACGAATTTTCGGTTACTCAGTTTCATCAAATGAGCAAAACTGACATACCGCTAAATTCGGTAAAACACTATTCATCGATCCCGTAAATATACTCCACAACAACCCGCAAGATTATACGTCAACTACGTATAACTTTCTTTTCTCAACCGAAACACTATTTGGGAGAGAAACCGAGAAAGAGAGAAAATACCGATTCGATTCTGCACGAAACGATACAATTGAATTAGTGATTTTTCTCTCTACATGCACCCCTCTATTTATAGGCTTTTGAGGAGGTTCGCAAAAGACCGAAATACCCCTCAACATATGCTTATTTACAAGGTATGCCATTGACACCTCATCCTTTTATATGTGAAATGATCAAAATACCCCTTCCACACCCTTCCACACTCTTCTCCATGTTTCTACACATGCAAGGTGGCATAGGTGTGAAATGACCATTTTGCCCTTGTGGATAGGATTGATGACATGTCATCTGGATAGGATCAATGACACGTCATGCGGATAAGCACGAATCTGAAAAGACCCGAATGCCCTCGGTCCGAAGACAAATAATATTCGTATAATTATTCTGAACAATTATATATATATTTTTCTTGCGGTTATTTGTTTCGGTATCGATGACGTGTCATCTGGATAGGATCGATGACATGTCATGCAAATAAGGACAAATCTGAAAAGATCCGAATGCCCTCGGCCCGAACACAAATAATATTCGTATAATTATTCTGAATAATTATATATATTTTTCTTGCGATTGTTGTTTCGGTAATTTATACAATGTGTCCTGCACATTTATAAATTAACCGGTTAACTTTTATACAACGTGTCACACACACGTTTATAAATTAACCAATGTTTTTTGCTTGTTATTTTTACATAACATTTATAATTTAATTATAACACGTATAATTAATTATAACCATCTTATCATTGATCATAACCAATTTATAATCAATCAAAATAAAATTCTCCAATTAGCTCCTATATGGTGTGACCCAATATGATCTGTGTTATGTTGGTAAATAGAGTTAAAACTGTTTTAACTTCTATAATCATGGGTGGCGTCTGGCAACACATCATGACCATCCAATTACACAGATGATGTTGTACTGTACAATATCACGATCCAGTAAACAATTTACTTGCGTCTGTTCTTCTGTCTCATAGCTATCAGATCAGTTTCAAGGTAGATGTGTGTCATCCTTGCTAACTGAATCTTTTCTTGATCTTGAGCAGATTATCAAATATAATTACTCTTGTAATTATACCGCTAGCAGATAATCTAACTCTATCAAGGGGCCCAGTGATGCTATAGCTCGTATAGAGATACGAGGGACAAATAGTACTTTTGGTAGACTATCACTTCCTCAGCTATGCTATACATATGGGAATGCTACCGTTATGACTGCTTTTTACGGACAGCGGTAGATAGCAATCACACATACATATTTCTTAGTGGGAACGATAAATACCTCATACTTTAGAACGTGACACTGAATGAGAAACATTAATGACACAAACACAATTCTATTTAATGTCTCATTCGGGGTCTGTCAAATTCCATGTTCCTAGAACATGTATCTATGTGATTAGAATGACATCTCGTGTCAGGTGGTTTGTAAAACTTAACCATCTTTTAATCCACATACTAACCTTTTCGCGGTAATTAGTGTTCCTGCTAATTACCTTGGTTAGTGACCTTTTAAGAGTATATATCATCTATATTATGGAGTTTAACAATTTCAGTCATGAACTCGAAATGATCCATAAATGCAATAATACTCAAGGCAACAAAATGATATTAATCATCCAATTCATGAACAAAGCTTTATGATAAATTATCGTATTATTGACTTCTAGATTATTACAAACTAACAGCCTATTGGTACCGATTGACTTCCATATCGATTTTGATCGGTTTCTTCATGATTTCTTTCAATTGATTGGTCATTTGAGATCGCATAAGGTTCTAGAAGACATTGGCAGCATCGGTTTTACATTTAAGGAAGCTTTGAACATGATTTCTATTTTATGGTTTCGGTTTCAATACCAAGTTGGTACCAAAGGTTGGTACAGAGGGTTTAAATCTCAATTGAGCATCCAAAGAAGTTGTTTATGTCACTTAGATGGAGTTAAAAGAGTTTTAGGAACCTTGATTTGTATTAAGCC
The DNA here is from genome assembly GCA_033356055.1 of Carex pumila. NCBI lineage: Eukaryota > Viridiplantae > Streptophyta > Magnoliopsida > Poales > Cyperaceae > Carex > Carex pumila. The sequence continues at coordinate 701,312 of JARJHM010000028.1, forward strand.
AGGTTTTGGATCAATTTGGCATGAGGAGCATATATTTTTCAATATTTTTGTGTTGATTTCTCTTGAATTTTGTGCAAGAGGTGTGATTTTTGTTTCACAGAATCAAAGATGTATGTGTTAAGGATTTTTATTCCAAATTTGAGATTATTCTGAGCTGTGTAGTTCAATCAAATAGCTTGATCAAGGTTCAAGGGCATGTGTGGTAATTTTACCATTTTAAATACAGAATTTTCATTTTTTGAAAAGTTGAACTTTGAAACCTCATAACTTTTCATATGAATGTCCAAATGATACAAACTTTATATCAATTTTGTGTATTTTAATGTGATTTATCTGACTGTGAGGTCCATTTTACAATTCAGTCCATTGGTTGACCAGCATTGACAGATCTGTCAGCATAGGTCAAATAGGTGCATTTCAGTGCATATCACTGTACCAGTGGTATTTCTAAAGCAATTAGATGCTGAGGCTAAGCTTGTTATGGTATTAGGGACTGATACAAGTCCTTTTAAGGTCTGGTTTGGTTCAAAACAGGTTTTCAAAGGGCATTTAGCCACTGTCTCATATACCAGAAGCTAGAGGAAAGAGATCAAAGCCTTTAAAGTTTATCAAATCATTATTTCAATATACTTTTAACATGTCAGGACCTGGAAATATGCAAGGAGGTCCCTGATCTTTCTGAAAATCACTTTTATATATACTATACTTCATTTAAAGGGACAAATCATTAGAGGATCACTGAGTAAGTGTACACATAGCTAGGATCAGTATAACTGATGCTTATATGCAACTAAACCCTCTTGTCTTCACTAATTTACACAAATGTCCCCTAAAACTCAGATTTCATGCATCACAACATGTGTTTAACTCTGAGATTAAGTTCCAAAGTGTATATAGGTCCATTCAAAGGTGATAGCAGGGAAACCATAAGGCTCAACCTGACTATACCTGTTTATTATATGTTCTTTTGGCCTTTCAACCCCTTATATTGCAAAATAACTTTATTTAATTGGATGTGAATGGAACTGTAAAGCTCAACACCCACATCTTTTCAATTAAAGTTATTTTTTAAGGAATTAAAAGGGTAATTATCCTGCCTAATCCAAAAACAAAACATTTGAAAAGCTCCAATGCTAATGGAACTATAAAGCTCAACATTTGCACTCTTACTTTCCATTTGCTTTATCTCAGATCAAAGAAGGGTTTCAAAATCAGGTTTATATATAAAAGAAAGAGACAAAAGCACAAATCAAATCAGAATCAAATAAAGAAAGAAAGAAAGAAGAAGAATGAGCATTTTAGTTTAAACAAGCTCCAAGTAAGCTTGTGCTTCATTCATTGCATGATATATGTACATGAGACAGACCATATGTGGCATTTACATTGCTTCAAACAAAGGTCTACCTATGCTTTTGTAGAGATGAGAGGGAGGAAAGCTTCAAGCTTTTAACTATGGCTATTTGACCTATCTATGAATATGTGTCTCTTTCTGTATATCTGGCCTCTTCTTTTCTTTCATCTATAGGTGCCCTTATATAGGCAATGAGCTAGGGTTTAGAACTGCACTGGCTGAGGTGGTCTCATCTTGACCATACATGCTTGATCAAATGTCTCAGCTTGTTTCATGTCATCTGGAGTGCCATCAAGGCAGGGGATCACCCAATCATCATTTGACATATCATTTAAAGCTGTTGTATCAATCCTGGCTCTTGGATCAACTTTTGGATTAGTGAGCAGCATTGTAGCCCTTGATTTACTGCCATCTCAAAGGGGTGTGATGAATTACATGCTCCCATTGTCCAAGGGAAGATTCCCCTATTTTGGACTAACCTCAGGTGCTCTGGGCACGTGTCCTGGGGACCAGGGCGAGTTGTTAACAACTAATAAGCTGAGTTGCATTGGACCCGAGCTCATACAAGGCTTAACATGTGCCCTTCTTGATTATTGTGCTTCAAGGCATGAGACATTGACAGATGACATCGTTTTAACCTCACTATAATGTTCTAAGGTTCAATTTACCCTTTGCATGATCAATTCAATGCTCTCAGCCATGGCAGGAGCTGAGCTGGTGCTCTTTACTCAATTCATCTCTCTGAGTCCATTAAACCTCAAATTGAGAGCATAACTAGCATCACCTGAGTGTATTGAGCATCCCTGTGAAATCCTGAAGTTCAATTATGCTCTAAACTCAAGTGCACAATTTTGTTCCCTTTCCTTTCTCGGCTAAAATCAGAGCTTGTGAGAGAGAGACATTGTTCAATTCTCAAGTATAGAGAGCGGATCACCAATATCTTTCGATTTGAGGTGATATTCATCGGTAAACTCCTTTAAATTCCATGAATTTCAGCTTTGAAATTCACTCATGGCACGAGAGAGGGAAGGGAGATGATGTCAGGGACTCGGGGCCCGCATGTCAGTCTCTCAGTGCACAGCATCTTTTTGATTTAAATATATATAGGCTTGGTGTATTATGAGCCGCACAAGGGGCAGTGGTATGGCTCATGAAACTCCAAGCGTATTCAAATCGAAGGGACCAAAGGCGCTGAGTTTAAACTCAGTGCTTCCTTGTCTGATTTAGCTAGGCTGGGTATATGGTGCACCATTGCACTGTCAGCTTGGTGCATGGAGCTCATTTTGCATGCGCTGGGTTCATCCATCTCCAATTCTCAACGAAAATAACTAATGGGAGGCTGACAGTGGGCCCTGGGGTTAGGTTTAAGATTAGGAACTCCCAATTTGCACCCAGAGAAGCCAAGTTTATTGCTAGGGGTACCCTGTGCCATGTGGCACCAATCAGGACATGCCATGTCAGCAATTTCTTTGAAAATTCATAACTCCCCAATCATTCCGAGTTAGGATCTGTATAAAATATCAAAATTCATGGTTTTGTATATAGAATATTGTCATGAATTCTAATATGCCATTCCCTTTTATCTTGGGAAGGTTTCATGCACATTTAGCATTTTTCAATTATTAAAATTGGTGCCAATTTCCATTTGGCAACTTTTTAGGGTACAACAACGCTATAGCGGACTACTATTACCGCTATAGCGTCTGTAGCGCAAATAGCGTGTTTTAATGCCATAGCATAGCGTTTGGTCTCCAAAAACGTGATAACGCCGCTATAGCACAGTATTTAGAACACTGATTACAATTAATATTTTAATGCTACATTAATATAAAAGGTAGTTTTCAGACCGAACAAAAGAAAACAAATAGAAAGATGTCCGGATGAGTCGGACCGGATCTAAGTTTTAATTAGTCGCGCATGAATAATTTGAACTAAAAAAAAGAGTTAGGCTAATATAACACTAGTGTTATATAAAACTAAATAAGACCACATCTTAAACCTTTAGATCTGCTTTAAGATTCGTAATATCTACTTTTACTGTTCAAGTACTTCATTTTATATAGATCTTAAAGCAGATTTAAAAATTTAAGATGTGGTGTTATTTAGTTTTATATAACACTAGTGTTATATTAGCCCAACTCTAAAAAAAAAAAATGAATATATATAGACTCTTGATAAATAAGACACAATGCATGAGTGGAGTGGGACCCAGATAACGAAAAGGAGCCCACGTGGAGTAAGAGTGAGGAGAGAGAGTAATTGGAAAATTGAAAATGAAGTCCGAGCTCATGAAATTTTTTCTCTCAAATTGTATTGACGCGAAAACCGAGGCATAAATACAATCGGAAAAGTATGGAAATAAACATGCAGCTAAACGCACATAGAAAATATTGCTGGAAATTTAACTAAATTTCACGGAATTCCAGCTGGCCGAACAGGGATTTTTATTTTTAATAATTTTTTTAATCTTTTTAATGGAACAAGTACTTTACGCAAGATTTTTATAAAGACAGTTTTTACCGATATTTGAGATCGGTGTAAATCATTTTCTCCACCGATTCTAAAATCATTTTTGTATCTGATCCTACAGATAAATGTGAAGTTTATTATAAAAATAATTTAGAAATCGAAGAAGAAAATGGTTTTGATGCTCTACTGGTCAGTGAAGACTATTTTTATAATAATTCTGTCCACCGTACTTGTTATGTTAAAATTGTTAAAAAGAATTCTGTTTTAAAAAAAAAAAATCCCAACAGACCCTAAATGATCAATGAAAATGTGAAACAACACTGATCGTTGATCATTGGTTAAAAAATCAACAATTATTTTGTTCATTTTTTCCTTCTATTAATTGTACATTGATTCTCAGCACAAAATTAACTTGGGCGAAGCAAAGCTATCATCCGGTCGTCTCTGAGATATCTCATATTTTGCGTGACCTACGTGTCCGATGCCTATTCGGGCATGGGAAGGGGCCAGTATTATTTGAGTTTTATGATTCGTGCAGAACATATTTAAACGTCTGAGATTTTCTAGAAAGTCACGCAAAACATGAGATATCTCAGTGGATGTGAGTTGCGAGGAGATTTTGAATCTACTAGTTCGGTCACAAAATCTGTAGACATCCGTGTAGAGAGTCATCTGAAAGTCTTAAATCAAGCTTTGTACTGAACCGCATACAGTGAGAACTAAACTATTGCAACAGAAGGTCAACTTTCTTGAGAAACTCGTCGACCGACGACCGTTAATTCGGTTGTAGCGTCTACTGTCCAATCCCCATCGCACGCAATTATGTACTGCTTTATTTGTTGACCTATTCCTTGTTTCCGAAACCGCTTACTGTCAGACTTTATTCGACTTACCCATATTGCACCCAAGTATGCATCTCGGTTACAAACCAATTACAAATGCTGATGTAGCAATTATAGCATTGATTGTAGAATGTATTACAATTAGTAAAAAAGAATTGTAAAAAAGTTTGTTTATTTTGCAAACTCGTAGAATTTATTGAGTAAATATTTGTATTTATTTTATAACTGGCAGTTCACAGTTGCATGATGTAAAGATATCATCGAAGCAAAATGCAAATTTGAATTCATTATTAATTCAGCGTTCAAATATTATGACCTAAGTTCAATCAAATATAGAAAATCTGCTTTCATATTTAGTTTAAAGTTGGTATTTACTATTTACGTTGTCCATAAGGACCATAACCCACGAAAAGAATGAGATAAATTGACAAGAGACGAACTTAAGAATCTACACAATTGTTAAAAATAATGTTTAATTTTTAAATTCTCAACATATGATTTATACTATATTTATATTCATACCGTACATATAAAATGTAATATAATTTAATGCAGGTTTTCCGTTAATAAGATAACTTGAAATATGCAACATTTTTTATTTAACAATTTTTTGATGAAATATCAAGTAATACTCTAATTACATGAAACTTGATACAAAATTAATTATAATGCCAGAAAAATCTCTATATTCTTTTTAATAAAGATTTTGCCCCCCAGAAGTAGTTCCCTAACAATCTCCCGGCCCAACTTGTCGTAACTAACAAAAGTAGTTATTAATGATTGGCATTAATTAATACGGGTGCAGCGTCAAGATTCGATGAGGAGAGTGTGGTGCACCGTCAAGATCTGGCGAGGAGAGAGTGGTGCACCATCAAGATTCGACCGGGAGAGCGTGGTGCACCATTGGAGGGGGTCCATGCTAGCCCAGCAGAGGTTGTCAAAGTAGAACATATGACTATTTCATTTGTTAGATATGAATACTTCTTGGAAGAAGTGGAGGTGAGAGAGATGAATCTGAGTTTGAATTTTGAATTGTATAAATTATTTCAAACATGTATGAATACTTCGTAATCATCAGTATGAATACTTTTTTAGTTAGATATGAATACTATATAGATTCGCTGTAGTGGTCTCTAATCTTGGCAAATATTGCTTTCAGACAGTTGCGGTCCCCAATCTAGGCTGTTACAAGACGCCAGTGGTCCCCCTGGTTGTTACTGGTTCCAAGATTAATGATCTCCTTCAGTCTTGACTATTATAGATAATAAGTATGAATATTATAAATTCGTAGGTATGAATACTATATGTTTTGACTATTAATAAAATCGCGTTAATCTTGCTTTTTGGTGGCAATTAGTACGTGCACGTCAGTTAGTGGTCCCCCGTTGTACATTTTTTTTGTCTTTTAGCGTGGGAATAGATAGAGGACTGAATGGGGGATACTGTTAGTCGTTCTTTTTTTTTATTATTTTCTCTGAATTTTTTTGGTCAAAATTATTAAAGTAGTTAATTATTAAAAAAATCCCACCTGCTGAAAAAAAATAATACATGATAGAAGTTAAAACAAATCATGACCAGTGTTTTTTGAAGTATGCAAATATTTATATCATTTATCGAACCGATGTACTGTGAATTTTGTTACCCGCATTTTGCAGCTCTTTTTGATTAGTTACACATTTGTTTTGCATAGTGTTGTCCGTTGAGATTTTGAAGTGAAAATATATAGGAAATCAAAGAAAAATATGAAGAGAAGGAAGTTATGTCGACGAACCAAATGAGAATAGTAACACAAAAAATTCTACATACTTTTAAGATGTGCTACACAATTGAAACGAAGGAGATGCAGAGACAAATAAAGACGAGAGAAAAAGAAGAACAAAAATAAAAAATATTTTTCCTGTTCAAGAGTTAAAATTATACAAGTGATAAAAGAAAATAACAAAGATGAAAAATGTGAATTAAGGAAATCTTGTAACATCCCCGGTAATTCTAATTATATTTCTGAAAATTTTCTTTTGGCCTTTTTTATAAATTGTGAAAACATAAAGGGTTAAAATCAAAATGTGGTAACTTAAAAAAAAATAAGAAAATAAAAAGAAGAATGAGGTGGAATTATTTCCACGTGGCTGATGTATGGTAAAACCTTCAACCGCCATTGACCCCACATGTCATTTTATACCTTTATCTCTTTCAGTGAAATGGAGAAGAACAAAAAAGTGAAACATGAAAATCGAAAAAAAAAACAGAGAGAAAAAGAAAGAGAAAATTAGAGAAAATGAAAAGAAATGCTTTGATAAATATTCTAATATTTGATTTCATATTGGATTGGAATTTCGGCTACGTCACATTGATTCTGAACAGTCATTGTAACTCGAATTGGATTTATGAATTGATCGCTAACAGGTAATCATACTTTTCTATAATCAGTGTTTTTGATTTGTATGATTCATTGGGTATTGAATCGGGTAATCGGATTATGATAGTATATTTAACTGGAATATGGGATCTAAGTACTGAAATTGCTTTTATTGGACTGGAATACTGGAAATCGTCTCTTTCGGAGATTTCGACTGGAATGGAACTGTTTTTATTTCGAACCTAGACCTAATTGATATTATCAGTTAAATATGCTAACATAAACTGATGTTGAATTGTGTGGCTTAATTCGATCTGCTTGAATGGTTGTTTAATTTGATTTGTATGGTTGAATTGAATATTTTAATTAAATAAGGATTGGGGATGATTATAAATATGATATATTATATGTATGATTTGATATTATAGAACATTATATGACTCTAAATTGTAAATAAAATGTTAATGAATGTTTTAATTGAAATGTTGAACATAGTTAATATTGGAACACGCAAATTGTTTTGGTTAAGTTTTATAAGTATTGATCAGAATATATATTTATATTATTCTGATTTAGGCATAATTAAGAAAAAGGACAGATGAGATAGAATGTTCAGGACAAACATACTGATGGTGTTATTGCCCCACGTTATCAAGTGCGAGGTTATTGGATTAGTCTGAGATTCATAATTAATAATTAAATCGTAACTCGCTGTGCATTTTGAATATTTGATTGACTGCATTGGTTGAACTGTTGCATCATATGCATAGCCCAATACAACTGAAACTGAATTGCAGGTAAGTTTGTTGACTGTCATGTTGATATTGTTTATCGATTGATTGATTCTTATTGTAAATGATTTATTAAGACCACAGTAACTGAATTAATTAAATATGAAATGTTGTAATCCTAGAACCTCCATATAATGGAGAAAAAGGACTAATATATCGTAAAGTCTAGCTAGCTACTAGACTTTACTCTAGGACCCTTATGCGCATATGGTGAATGGCCTCAACTGAATCCAGTACTGGTTGGATAGGGGATATTGAATAAATTGTGAATTATGACTGTGAGACTAATGAACTGTGGTTACTGTCTTATCATTGATTTTCTTTCTGATAATGACAATATTGTTATATTGATTTCGTATTGTTTCTGTTAATCAGGTGTCAGGATATTTAGAATGGTATAAGCCCTAACACGACAGATACATGTATGATATCTTTCAGTGTTACCGGATTAGATATTGTAAAGTTAGGAAACCATACGTTACCAGACTTAACGGTTCTAAAGACTAGGTTCCAGACGTTACCTGACTTTATGGTTTAAAAGATTTTGACCTAAACCATTTATGCTGATAAGATTCTTAGAGTTCTAATTTACTTATGAAATATTTGTTATTCAATTGGATACTGTTATTGACCATTTGCATTCGTCATTATAGAACTGAACTGATAATTTTTCGTGTGGTGATTTCATTTTGACTATGCATTTGCTTCGAATCTAATAATCTGAGTGGCAATCAACACTGAGAAATAATTTATTATTTCTCACTCATTTCCCCTTGTGGGTTACAAGTTTATTATACAAAGATAAAGAGCACTTCCGGGTAATTAACAGCAGGGCCACTGATATTGTTATATCCGACCTATTGTTTTGACCAATTTCAGTACCAAAACACGTATTCTGAGCCATCAAATAACATCTATTATAATGATTACGTGTAGAATTTGGTACTGCTGTGCTTTCATTCTTATCTTTCAGGAAAATTGGCGAAATCAAGCGTATTGCTGAAGTTGAAGGACCTTGATACGACCCTCATCAGGCTTGATGCGAGGCGCATCAACCACTCAGAGCCGCACCAGCAGGTCGCAGCACCATTGCATGCGAAGCGCATCCATCGCATTCCGATGCGGGTCGCAACAGTGGTGATGCAGGTCGCATCACGAGTTTTCAGAAGCAACAGTGGTGATGCAGGTCGCAGTAAAGGCCCAATAAGGGCCCAAAATTGAAGCAACCGTTTGAAAAAGGTCTATAAATGGACCACCTCTGTCACCGGAGAGGGAGTTCCGATTTTGAAGATTCAAAACATCAAGAATTGGAGTGTTGATCAAGAAAGAAGGGAAAATCCTTGCTAGATTGCTACATTGGGTTCTATCATGATCTCTTCTCTTCTCTCTTCTTTTATGATGTTGTTTGAGTAGATCTTTTCTTGTTTCTAGGGTTGATGTAGTCTAAAGCTTTAATTGTATGTATTGAAATTGAATTTGAGTATCATTCTTTTATTTACTTGATTGTGATTGTTTGAATCTTGATTGTCTTTTGTTGAATGCTTCTTGCATCTCTTCTAAGATCTTGACTTTGATCTTTCTTGCAACTTAATCAAGCACTTGAGGTAGGTTAGAAATCTGAAAAGATAGATGAATTGAACCGAAATGTGAGACTTTCATTTATTGAGAGATAGTGATACCTTTAGCAAACTGATCAATTGACTTAGATTGAACATGAATAAATGAGACTTGAAAGTTGTAGATCTAAGAAGGTGAAATTGCAATTCCTTACTAGGTTTCTAGAGCTAATACACGAGAGTTGAGGCTCAGGGATCATAGGTAGGGTCAGTAGAACCTTGCACAATCGAATAACTCAGAAACAGGTGCAATGCTGCATTCACTCGAAGGCCATGCGAGTCTCATGGGAGACCATGCGGGTCGCATCACTAGGGTCGCATCAGAGATGATGCGAGTCGAGTGAGGGTCTAGAGAGGCAAAGCTGAAGATGAAATCTGAAACTCTGAAAACATCCTTTTAAACTTAACTGAAACAAACATTTATTTTATTTTGCAATATTTTGTTATTGAATTTAGAAATTGAAATCAGTTCAACCAAAATTTGTCACTTCTAGTACCTAACTCGGATTTGTAGGAATTTAGAATCAAATTGTACCATCCCTGAGGATTGATACCTGATATACTATACAGTTAGGATTGTGCACTTGCAGTCTTAGTCGAGAGTGGATTCAAGATTTAAACGGGTACAACTAGTTGTACCTGAAACTTTGCAGCACACTTTTGTGCGAACAGCCACCTAAAGGTATGAGATTTGAGTTTATTCTGACAGGGTGCAGAGAATATATCTCTAGCATCATCCACTATAAAATGTCAGATAATTATTGTAAATAAATTAAGATGTGGCAAAAATAATGGATATTATTGGTAATGCATAAAAAGATCCATGCTTAGTATTACGTATATTGATATGGTAAATGGACGTGGTAATAATCATTGCACCTTCGGATTGGGCGTGTGACAAATCTATTTATAAATTATTTTAAATTTATATCTTCTAAAATATAAAGAGTAGAGGGAGAGCTATTGAGAGGGAAATGAAATTAATTGATGCTAATTTTTGTTTTCTTTTCATAAATGTTGTACTTGCATACAATTTTTTATATAGTTTAGACTAAAATGTTGTGAGAACTATAAAATTGATCTTCATCTATAACATGAAAATTTTATATAATTGAGATAATTCTTTTTTTTTTTTTAAATTTGTACTTGTACACTATTTTTTATATATTTTAGAGTAAAATGTTTTAAATGTTATAAAATCAATTATCATTCACAATATAAAAAACTTATGATTGATTACATTCATACTTGACTTTCACAGTTAGAGATTCTGGCTCCATCATAGAGTAAAAAAATATTATTTTTATTCTTTTCAGGTCGGAAGATTGAATAGAATGATTGTGAAGCTATAATAGGACTAGTGTACCGTATTTTGAGAACACGTATCCTCTGCATTCACTCAAAAGAGAATATTTTGAGTTTAACATATATCAATCGTAAATCAGGATTGAAGCAAATTTGACTCTTGACTATAATGCACATAATCTTTTAAAATTAGTGTGGATCTCAACTGGATGATCCTGATCTATTAACACATGGTGAGTTAATGCAAAGGATACGAATTCATATTTTGGATGTCACACTCCATTGCATATTTGCATCTAGACATTTGACAATACCCGGGCGGGTCAAACTAGGTCTGGTCTGTCCATACCTGTTACCCGACCAGACTGTGCCTGTGCCCGAGTATGCACGGCTACATGGGTACACAGGTTAGGGTATGAAAAGGACCGGACTCATTTTTTTGGGCAAAAACCTGCGTGAACCCGTGCCCGCACCAGTGTACCCTATACCCGTTGTACCTGTTTTTTTTTTAATTTCAAAATTTTTCAAAAATCCCCCCCCCCCCCCCCCAACGGTCCAAAACCCAAACCGGTCAAATCAAACCTAGACCGGTCATACCCGTCCAATCCAGATTTGACATTTTTTTTTAAATTTAAATTTCATTCCCACCCAATCAAACCTCTATAAATATACACCCCTCTCTCAATATTTTCACATCTAATTCTCTCAATCTTAATATCAATTTTTTTATAATTCTCGATTTTATATTTATTGATTAAAAAAAATATAGTTGTCAATTTAATTCATTCCACAAATACGCAAACGGAATTACGAAGGTATGAAAATTACGAAGTTTGGCACCTCCTGCAAAATTTTTCCACGAGATTTAAAAGTTACATTTATTTCATGTTAGATTAATTAATTTATTTTTGCAGAGTAATTTAAAATTTAAATTTGATGTTAGATTTATTTTAGTAGAGAAATTTAGAATTTAAATTGAATGCTAGATTTACTTTATGCTAGATTTATTGAATGTGAAGTAATTAGATTTGTTAGATTTATTCAATATGTTAGATTCGTTAGATGTGAAGTAATTAGATTTGTTTTGAGTATGTTAGATTTTATTTTCGAAATTCAGATTTATTTTTAATAGGTTCAAAAAATATGTTAGATTTATTTTTTTGAAAGGTTAGATTCATTTTTGTGAATATATGAAGTAATTTGATTTGTTTTGAATATGTTAGCTTTTATTTTTGAAATTCGGATTTATTTTTAATAGGTTAAAAAACTAGGTTAGATTTATTTTTGTGAATATGTGAAGTAATTAGATTTGTTTGGAATAGGTTAGATTTTATTTTTCAAATTGAGATTTATTTTTAATAGGTTAAAAAGTTGGGTTAGATTCATTTTTGTGAATATGTGAAGTAATTTGATTTGTTTTGAATATGTTAGATTTTGCTTTTGTAACATTTCAAAAAATATGTATATAAAATTAATAATTGAAAATAATATACGAAATACTTAAATATATTTTTAATAAAATAAATTACATTCTAGTGTGAAATATCATTTTTTAGTACGCAGAATATGATAATTAGGTTACTTTGTCGAGATATATGTTGTTAATTTGATATCCTAAGATGTTTGAATATTCGAAAGTCAGATAAATTAATTGATACAATAAATGATTAAACAACTAGTACTACTTATAATCATCTTTTTAGTATTTGGATTAATTTGGAAAGCTTGAAAATTTTGAAGGTCAAATATATAAAATGGCAAACTTAAAATAAAATAAAAAATAATCAAATGGTAAATGCCAAGTGGTGTATGTCTAGTGAAACACCAGCTACTTGAATCTTCCTTAATCAAGGAGATTTCTTCTCTCTTTCGAAAGGAAAGAAAAATTAGAAAAAAATAAAAAAGAGAAAAGAAATTGATCAAGGTGGCACTAAGGCCACGTGGCCTATGTTGGTTGACATCCCGTCTTAATTCCCTTTTAATTAAAGGTCCTTCTCCTCTGTTCCGTGAGAAGAAAAAAAAAAGAAAAAAAAAAAAATAGCATAGGTTTTTCCTCTCTTTCTCTTCCACTTCTCCTATTCTCATATATGAATCAATATTCTTAGTGATTAAATACTTGAGCTTGATTGAGTATGCCGCTTTTGATTTGAGTAAGAAAGCTTGTGATTAGGTGCATCAATAGAACCCATTGGTGTAAATACTAAGAAGCTAGACATGACGAGATTTATGGGAGCATTTATCTTTCACTAATTGAACGCTTCTTATAATTGCCTACAATATCAGGTGCGAGGTTATTGGATTAGTCTAAGATTTATAACTAGGAATTAAATCATAACTCGCTGTGCATTTTGAATATTTAATTGATTGCATTGATTGAACTGTTGCATCATACTCATAGCCCAATGCAACTGAAACTGAATTACAGGTAAGTCTGTTGACTGTCATGTTGATATTGTTTACCGATTTGTTGATTCTTATTGCAAATGATTGATTGAGATCATAGTGATTGAATTGAATGAATATTGAATACTGAAATCCTTAAACCTCCATATAGTGGAGAAAAAAGATTATTATACATAAAGTCTAGCTAGCTATTAGACTTTACTCCAGGACCCTTATGCGCATATGGTGAATGGCCCCAACTGAATCCAGTACCAGTTGAATAGGGGATATTAAATAAATGTGAATTGTGACTGTAAGACTAATGAACTGTGGTAACTGTCTTATCATTGATTTTCTTTCCGATAATGACAGTATTGTGATATTGATTCCGTATTGTTTCTGTTAATCAAGTGTCGGGAGTTAGAACAGTGTAAGCCCTAACACGACATGTTATAGTATTTATCAATGTTACTAGACTAGAAATTGTAAAGTTAAGAAACCAAACGTTACCAGACTTAGTGGTTATAAAGATTAGGTCCCAAACGTTACCATACTTAAAGCATTAAAAGATTTTGACCCAAACCAGTTATTCTGATAAGATTCTTAAAGTTCTGATTTATTTATGTGACTTTTGTTCTTCAATTGGATATTGTTATTGAGCATTTGCATTCGTCATTATAGAACTGAACTGATAATTTCTCGTATAGTGATTTCATTATGAATATGGATTTCCTTCGAATCCAATAATCTGAGTGGCAATCAGCACTGAGAAATAATTTATTATTTCTTACTCGTTTCCCCTTGTGGGTTACAGGTTTATTATACGAAGATAAAGAGCGCTTCTGGGTAATTGACAGCAAGGCCACCTAAAGGTATGGAATTTGGGTTTTTATATCCGACATGGTGCAGAGAATATATCTCTAGCATCATCCACTATAAAATGTCAGATAATTATTGTAAATAAATTGGGATGTGGCAAAAATAATGGATGCTATTGGCAATGCATAAAAAGATCCATGTCTTATGTTACATATATTGTTATGGTAAATAGACGTGGTAATAATCGTCGCACCTCCGGATCGGGGGTGTGACAGTCTTTCAAATTCAAAATAATTTTTAATAGGTTAAAAAATAGGTTAGATTCATTTTGTGAATATGTGAAGATTTGTTTTGAATAGGTTAAAAAAATAGGTTAAATTTTATTTTTGAATGGTTAGATTTATTTTTAAATTTCGGATTTATTTTGATTTTATTTATAATGTTAGATTTATTTTTTACTAGGTTAGATAATTAGAAATCTTTGAATGTTAGAATTAATTTTGAATACGGTCAGATTATTAGATTAAAATTTTTTCAATGTTAAAATTTAAATATGTTATATTAGATTTATTTTGAATAGGTTAGATTTATTTTTGAAAATGTTAGATTTATTTTTAAATCAATTAGGTTTATTTTTTTAAATGTTAGTTTTTTTTTAATTCGAATTTATTTTAATTTTAAATGTTAGATTTATTTTTATTTTTTAAAATGTTAGATTTATTTTGAATATGTTAGATTTATTTTTGAAAATGTTAGATTTATTTTTAAATAGATTAGATTTATTTTTGTAGATAAATTTAGAATTTAAATTGAATGTTAGATTTAGTTTATGTTAGATTTATTGAATGTTAGTGGATTGCTAAAATTGTTATATTTATTTTTTGAATATGTTAATTAGATTTATTTTTGAATATGTTAATTAGATTTATTTTTGAATATGTTAGATTTCATTTTTTTAATTCGGATTTATTTTTAATAGGTTAAATAAATAGGTTAGATTTATTTTCTAAATATGAGAAGTATCTTCATTTATTTTGAATAATTTAGGTTTTATTTTTTTTTAATTTGGATTTATTTTTGAATAGGTTAAAAAAATAGGTTAGATTTTACTTCTCAAATTGGGTTTTATTTTTGAATAGGCTAGATTTATTTTTCAATTCGGATTTATTTTGATTTTAAATATTAGATTCATTTTTAAATATGTTAGATTTTATTTATAATGTTAGATTTATTTTTGAATGGGTTAGCTAATTAGAAATCTTTGAATGTTAGATATATTTTTGAATATGGTTAGATTATTAGATTAAAATTTGTTGAATGTTAAAATTTAAATATGTTATATTAGATTTATTCTGAATAGGTTAGATTTATTTTTGAAATTGTTAGATTATTTTTAAATAGATTAGGTTTATTTTTTAAAATGTTAGATTTTTTTTTAATTTGGATTTATTTTAATTTTAAATGTTAGATTTATTTTTAAATAGGTTAGATTTATTTTTAAAATGTTAGATTTATTTTGAATAGATTAGATTTATTTTTAAATAGGTTGAATTTATTTTTAAAATATTATATTTATTTAAAAAAAATAGAAATAGAAACTGTTCGTGGCTGGAACAAATTGTTTTGGCCTTTGCAGAAAATACAGCTTTTCTGCAAATGCCAAAAGAGCATATTCTGTCCAGGAACAAAGGCCGAAATAGCATATTTATCTCTGTTTTTATTTCTATTTTTAAAAATTCTTAGTGAATTTTTAATATGTTACATGTATTTTAAAAATGCTAGATTTATTTTTTATTTATAATGTTAGATTTATTTTTAAATAAGTTAGATTTATGTTATGAATTCAAATGTATGTTAGAATTGTTTTTCATACGTGATTATTTAATCTTGTCCCTGAAATTCAAATGTAACATGTTAGATTTATGTGAAGTAATTATATTTATTTTTTGAATATGTTAGATTTTATTTTTCAAATTTGAATTTATTTTGAATAGGTGAACTAAATAGGTTAGATATATTTTTTTAATATGTTAAGTAATTTACATTTATTTTTTGAATAGGTTTAAAAAATGACAACTCTTCATCGCGATTCAGTGGAAGAATCCATCGCAAGAATGTCAGTTGAAATTTTTGGCCCTGATATGCCACCACCTAATTATCCACAAAATTATCCACATAATTAAATTGATAGTTCCTCCCAAGTGTCACAATCTAATTATCCACAAAATTATCAAAGAAGAGACCAAATGCTATAACCAAATTATCAACAACCCCCAAAATAAGTGCACCGTATTATACTTCAAACGATCCAAACATATTCATTCTGCAAGAAACACATCAATCAACACCATCGCATGCATATGGAGGCATTTCTTATGTATTATCGAGTCAATTCACTACTCCTATTTCAGGTACTCTTTCGACAAGTGTCCCTGAAATTCAAGAAGAAGATGTCTCTTATTCAACAAGTGTCTCCCCACAAGAACCAGCAAGAAAGAAGACTAGAAGAGCTCCCGAATACAATCAGCTGTGGTTCAGCTGGTATAAGGTGACCAAAGATGAGGATGACCTTTTGCAAATCCTTGAATGTAAGGTAAAAAATGGCAAGAGACCTTATTTTGTGTATAAACAAACTAGTAGTATGATTAGCTTTAAAAGACATGTCGAAATGCATGAAAGAAATTTTTATTGTTTTTGATTTATATTTTATTGTTTTAAAGTAATTGATTTAAGATATTTTTGATTTATATTTTATTTAACCTATTAAAAATAGATGAACGTTTAGAAAATATATTATCAATTTAAAAGAATGTTTCGAAAATATATTATCGATTTAAAATGTAAACTAAAAATTTTGAGATATAAATAAATTATGAAACTATATAATTAGAATGAGAATTTGAAAATAAAATAAAATGACTCGTGTAAAGAAATAAATAAATATATTTGTACTTAGCCGAATAAATATACAAATTTTCGCACGAATAATTTTTATATATAAGTTACAAATTTTATTTATTTAAAAAATTATAAAGATGTGACTTAATAATTGTATGTGTATACACACACATACGCTATTTAATATTGAATTGTTCATATTTTTAAAAAGTCGAATTATAAACACGTAATAATATTCGTATGCATTATAATATTTTATGAACATTTGATTAGAAATTGGGATGAAAATATATTTTTAACAAATTAAATGAGTACATATTGAATTCTGGATTGCTTGAACCTTTGAATGCAACTCAGTATTAATCTTGAAGCACTTGCAAAAAAAAAAGAAAAAAAAAGAAAAAAAAAACCTGGATCGAATTGGCCTACCCATGAACCCGGACCGCCCTGCCCCCGAACCTAAGACGAGCACAGGTTTGAAATGGGCAGGGCAGGGTTTTTGAAAAAAAAACCCGTGAACCCGTACCTGTTGTACCCGTGCTCGTTTTACCCGTCGCCCGCCACGGATTTTGCCAGTCCATCTGGCCTGGCCCATTTGCAAACCCTTATTTGCATCCATGATTTGTTCCCTCTCACCAATTAGTATTTATTATGCGGGAATATACTAGCATGCTATGCGTAGCATAGAGGACCTCTGTGCAACGGCTTAATATTTGACTTTTCAAAATCCTAACAGTCAATCAGAACTGTTCGTCTTGTTCTCCATATTAATATGAGTTTGGAGACCAAATTTTACATTTTTTGGAATTTTTTTACTATTTTTTTAGATTTATTGAAAATAACTGTTTTTAGCAAATCTGGACCATAAAAAAACAATGATTTTCAATAAATCTAAAAAAATAGTAAAATAATTTCAAAAAATGTAAAATTTGGTCTCCAAATACATATTAGGGTAATTATAATTTCCCCCACCTATCCATCCCCCATTTCATCCCCAACTAACTTTATATTTTAACTATAACTATAACTACTATTTCTAACAACTTTTATTTCTTTTCTCTTTCTCTCTTTCTCTTCCACCTCTATTTTCTTTTTTCACCTCCATCTTCTTCTCTCACCTCCACCTCTGCCTCCCTCTCCCACCTCCACCTCTCACCTCCTTCTCTCACCTTCACCTCCCACACCTCATCTCACCTCCGCCTCTACCTCTACCTCCCTCTTCCACCTCCACATCCCACCTCCTCCTCCACCTCCGTTTTTCCATTGATAAACTCCCATCCCTTTCCCACCTCCCACCCTCTCCCATCTTGAAATGATAAATACAATAAGCGCCCTCTCTCTTACACTTTCGCCTTGATTTTTTTCCTCTATGCTTGTTGCTCCCGCTCCAGCGAACGTTCTGCCAGAGATCATTCGTCACTCCATTCCAATCAAGCATGCGTGCTAGGAATGAATACTTCAACGTGTATGAATGAGTACTAGAGCACGTCTATACTGGGTCAGATCCGTCACTGTCAATCATATCAAAATAATTTTGTATATGTATATGCAATTAGAGGATGGATCAAATGACACCGTCCATTTTCAAAGTCCAAACAGTCGATCCAAACCGTTCAACTTGATGGATATAAAATGTGCTTACAGATCAAATTTTACATTTTTCTGAATTTTTTTTGGTTTATTTAGAGGGGTTCAAAAATTCAACGGTCTGAATATAGCGATTTTGTTAAATACTTAATAAATAGTAAAAAAATTCAGAAAAATGTAAAATTTGATTTCCAAGTTACTCTTAATATATTCATCATATTGAACGGTTTGGATCGACTATTTGGATTTTGAAATTTCAAAAATGGACATTGTCACACCATGTCACCAAAATAGTGGTGTAATCCGATCCCTCCTCATGCAATTAATCATTTTCATGTTTATGTTCCCCTTCCTCATGAAGTAGCAAGTTTTGCAAAGAACAAAGCTTTATTAATGGTGAATTAGGTCACTGCTTATTAAATAAATGACATAAAAATAAATTTTGAAAAAAAATAGAGATATGTGAATGAATACTCCAATGTGTATAAACGAATACTTAATATCTTAGTGTGAATACTTGCATGACAAGGTATTAATACTTGTGCAACAGACAACTCGAAAGTATGTCATCATGGATCTCATTTGAAAAATAAAATTGTGTAGAAAACGTTCGTGATTTTAGATTTGCAAAATTCTTCACAGATCGTCAGAAATATTGGTTAGATTGAATGGAGAAAAAAAATCCACTTCTAAAAATGTGTAAAAAATATATGAAGTGATGTGTCAAGTTTTTATATTTACACTTACATGACGAGGATTGATACTTTCTCGATAAGAGATGAATACTTGTGCAACAGATAGCTCAAAAATATGTCATTATGGATCTCATTTGAAAGATAAAATTGTGTAGAAAATGTTCGTGATTTTAGATTTGCAAAATTTCTCATAGATCATCAGAAATATTGGTTAGATTGAACGGAGAAAAAAACCCACCTCTAAAAACGTGTAAAAGATGGATAAGTGATGTATCTAGTTTTTATATTTGTATTTGCACGACGATGATGAATACTTTATTGATAATGATGAATACTTGTACAACAAACAACTCGAAAGTATATCATCATGGATCTCATTTTAAATATAAAATTATGTAAAAATCATTTGTGGTTTTAGATTTGCAAAATTCATCACCGATCGTCAGATATATTGATTAGATTGAACGAAGAAAAAAAATCCCACCTCTAAAAACGTGTCCAGTTTTTTTTTTTAAATACTTGATATGTTAGGTATGAATACTTGATGTGTTATATATGAATACTTGATGCATTATAGATGAATATTTGTGCGTGCCAGTTGTAAAATCTTTCAAATATTATGTGGTCTCCAAATAGTAAGTGGTCCCCCTAGGTAATTACTAGTTATTGAAGTAGTTAATGACTGAGAGATGAAATGGAGGATTGTTATGGGGGAATAGCTAGATGCTTCCTACATATTAATATAGATAATAAGATAAACAATTCAAATTGACCATTAAAATTTAAAAAAAATAAATATTAAACCGTTACACAGAAATCTTCTGTGCTACATGTAACATCCTAGTATATTCCTTATTATGCGTACCTATTTTGTATCCATATGTGCATTTTACGGGGACCGATTCTAGCCACCAACAGCTACAAATGTCGGCCTCAAGCAAAATAGCACATTTCATTAAAAAAAAAAAAGGAAAGAAAAGAGGCAAACATGGCCTCGACACTCCCACGCAAGCCCTTCTATAAGAAAACCCAAGTTAGATTCGTACAGGAAAAGCCGCTCACATTGAACAGTGGGGCCAACCCTTATTTAGTCTACAGAGTTGTGGTCCTGGTCCATTCAGCATTTGTTAATTAGGCAAAGTCTAGGGTTTTCTGTAATTTTCTTTAGTGGAATTTTCTTCTATTTCTACGTTTTTCGACCGCCGCTCAAAGAGATCTCCGCTCTCGTTATTTCTACCCCAATTCCCAGACCAACGCTACCCCAAAAAAGAAGAACTCTTTTCCTCTCTCGCTCTCCAAAATTCCTTTTCTTCTTCATATGGATATTTCTTTCTCGAAGCAATTAACTGGCATATTGAATTCTTCTAGGATTTCTGATTCCACGCTCTATTTTGCTGGTTCCTGTAGTAGTTTTAGTTTGAAGTTTGTCGTTGATTCGCTTCGCGTTCATCGTCGTAGCTCTTGATTTTTCGAGAATTTTTCTCGTTTTGTGCTGATTCTCGCCATGGGAAAAAGTAAGTGCCCGTTGACTCGGTCTCGATGTGCAAATTCAGCTAGGAATTGCATTATAATATGTAGTCTTACTGGCTTGGAGATTAATTTTGGGTGTCTATCTAATTGAAGCATTCTGGAATTTCTGGAAAAAAAATTATCAGAAGAATTTAAGCTCTATAGCCTAATAATGGTCATGATATGTTTGCTTTCCTGAAACTTGTATGCCATGATATTTTGATAATTCCATAAATCCAGAAAAGTATACTTAGGAAGAAAATGCAGTTCTATTTTGGTTCTGTTTTCTAATAAATCATCACAAGTTAGAATATGCATGGACCATGGTACAAAACTACATGAATAACTGTGTTATTGATTTGTAGAGTATAAAATTGAAGCTCTTGGTATGAATTAGCTGTGTTATTGATTTGTAAAGTATAGGATTTCTTTTCTTAGTTTTCATTTCCAGATGATCTACTCCTGAAATTGGATTCTTTAACATAACATTGGGGCCAAACTTTGGGGCATAATGATCCGACTTGTGACGAAGTTCTTTTACTTCATATAAATTAGTGCCTCATTTTTGCTTATGGGCTTGTTGCCCAAATATATATTACTGCTTGATTTTCATTTCTTTTAATCTCAAGAGTTTAGTTAATAATGAGTTAATGGCAATACGTGTTTTAAAGTAAATATGTGTAGAAGTAAATGAAGCATCTCTGGTGGAATATTTAGTTAGAATATTCCTACTAATTATTCCATTTGAGTTTTAACTTTTTTACACAAGTACAGCTTATCATTGGTTTAAAAGCCAATGTACCAAAAACTTAAACTCCCAACTTATTAGGACTTGTTTTTGGGTTTTTTGACAGGCAGTAAAAAGAAAAAAGTAAGTCGGGCTGGTGACCAGCTTGATAGTAGTGATACAGAGAGCATGAGTTCTTCATCCACTGTCGTCTCTGATGTCGCACCTGTTTACGCGACCGAACAGGTGACATCTAATGATTTTGTTCTTGACGAACTCATTGACACCCTTTATGAAAAGAGGTACCTTCTGTAGCATTGTTCTCTGGCTAGTTGCCTTTTTTTTTTTTTTGTAACTTACCTTATAGTGTGCTCATTTTTTATTCATTTTCTATGAAGGGGCTCGACAAGAGAGAATGCATTAGGGAGACTTGTTGATGCCTTTGAAAGTTTTGTCCTTCTCCCATTTATTGAAAACAAGTAATCCTCTTCCTTTGTTTAGTGTACCTCAAAAGTGTATTTCTATATGTTTTGTTGAATAACTTGTTGCTTTATATTCTTGTCACAGATGTACAACCCTTTCTCACTTATTCATAAATTCAATCAAAAAGGGATCAGCTAAAGAGGCCATCCTGGCGTCTCGTGCTATTGGTATGTGTACAACTACACTTTTTTTGTTTTTTGTTTTAGATGTTTTCTTCCTTTTAAGTTCCTTTTACCAAATGTTCTTCTTTCTTTATTTGAAGCATTGCTGACCCTTACTGTTGGTGCCGGGGCAAACTCACATGAAATCATGGAAGAGGCACTTCCAGAGCTTTGTAGAATTTTGTCTGGGTCTGACCAATCTAAAATGCCAGCGGTATGTTGGCTTAGGCTTTTATTTTTTCATGTTTTCTTGGATTGTACTTAGGGGTGTAAATGGAGCGAATTCAGAGCGGATAATGCTAATACCAGATTCATATACGCCTTTCAATGAGTAGATATGAATATGGATACGGATAGTAAACAGATGTTAAAATTTAAAACTAAATCTGCCTTAAATGGATATGTATACATAGAGAATAATCCACGAATATGGATTCAAATACGGATGCAAAACAAATACTGATTGGTTAATCCCACATGGGATGGGAAAAGAGAGAGTTTATATATAACTGGATAATGGGTTGAGAGCGGAGAGAAAGAGAGCTCAGATAA
The DNA here is from genome assembly GCA_033356055.1 of Carex pumila. Taxonomy (NCBI): domain Eukaryota; kingdom Viridiplantae; phylum Streptophyta; class Magnoliopsida; order Poales; family Cyperaceae; genus Carex; species Carex pumila. The sequence continues at coordinate 723,855 of JARJHM010000028.1, forward strand.
TGGGTTTGGGTTTCAGATATAACCAGATATACGATCCATTTACCCATCAAGATATCTGTTTCCGAATTTGGATATTTTCCTAGTATTCAATAAATATCCGAATTTGGATCCGCAAAATATCGGCTCTGTTTATCTGAATATGGATCTGGAGCAAATTCGGAGTGGATTCAGATGGATATTTCCAGAGGAGTCCTAATTGCATGGCATGTTATGGTAGCACCTGATCTTTCTGTCTATAGGTGTTTTTTCAAGTAAAGTTTCTTATTTTTTAATTTTGTAGGTACTTGACTGCTTGGCTCTTGTCACTTTTGTGGGTGCAAATGATTTGGATGAGACTGAAGTGGCATTGAAAGCCATGTGGGAAGTGCTCCATCCTAAATCGGGATCTAATGTGTGTGAATTTTAATTTCTAAAACATCATTGCATTTCTTTATGTTTGTTTTCCTCTAAAGAGGTTCTGATCATTCTATGTTTCTTTCATTTTCAGGTTGGAACTGTGAAAAAATACAGACCTCCTGTGGTGGCTGCGGCTATAACCGCATGGTCATTTCTTCTCACAACAATTAGCAATTGGAGAAGAAATCCTGAGAATTGGAAGGAGTAAGTAGAAAAATTTGCACATCATCCGTCTGCTTATATATATATATATAGAAAGAGAGAGAGAGAGAGAGATGGGCTATGGTGCATTGCAATGCATATGCACCCTTGTGCATTGGATCATAAATCACCAATTCAAAATTTAAATGACCGATCCAAACCATTCATCTTGTTCTCCATATTAATATGTATTTGGAGACGAAATTTTACATTTTTTGGAATTATTTTACTATTTATTAAGCCACTTTGAAAATTGCTGATCCAGTGGTCCAGAAATTTTTACTTTTTTTACTGTTCATCCAGATTTGCAGATTTTCAATAAATCTAAAAAAATAGTAAAAAAATTCCAAAAAATGTAAAATTTGGTCTCCAAGCACATATTAATATGGAGAACAAGATGAACAGTTTGGATTGGTCATTTGGACTTTGAATTGATGATTTATGGTCCAATGCATAAGGGTACCTATGCATTGCAATGCACCATAGCCCATCTCCCTTTCTCTCTCTCTCTCTCTCTATATATATATATATATATATATTTTATTTAATTGTTTTTGACTTCCAATTTTTGTATCAGGCATATATCGTACCTTTCTACTCTTTTGGAGTCAGATGACCGGGCGGTGCGCATGGCAGCTGGTGAAGCTATAGCTCTATTCTTTGAGCTAAAATTACTTGATGTGCAATTGGCCGAAGACTCCCCTGTTGAAAAAGATCCCAAGTATCAACTCTTTATATACATGCAAGGTATGAAGGCTAAGGTTACTGCTCAGATTGACGCTCTTTCCAGTGAGGCTGGGGGTAAAGGGGCTGATAAGAAGAACCTCAACGACCAACGGGAACTCTTTCAGAAAATTTGGGACTATGTTAAGGTATTTTTTTTAATCTAGTCCCTGATACTGTACTTTTGAATCATTTGTTCAATATTCATATGAAATTTATATGTGTAATAGGATAACTGGAACCCAGAAGAGACTGTCAAGGTTTCAAGTAAACTGGGTATGCTGAGAGTGTCATCATGGACGGAATTAGTCCAGGTTTGATTTTACTTCTGATAGTAATCTTCTTCAAATGGTTAAAGTCAATTTTGTAGGGATTAATTTGCTTTTGCGTGTGTTAAATTTACAGCTTAACTTCTTGAGGCGCTTTCTGGGGAGAGGCTTCCTTAAGCATGCTCAGGTAGACTGCATTCGCTCTTTCCTTCTGACTGATAAATAATTTAGAAAATTGTATCATCTATTTATTTTGTTTATATTGAGCTTTCTCTGGTCAAGGTTTTAGATATAGTGATTTATCACCGTTATATTGCATTTTATCATACTTTCAAGTTCTACTGCACATGATATGCAACTATGCATTTTGATTGTTTTTGCCGATATAGAGGGGGACAGAGGCTCATCTGCTGTTTGAATACTAGAAATTTATTTGTCCACTTCATATTAGATAACTATTGGCCCTGTAAATTTGTAATATTCCATTCCATCTTAACAACAAACGAAAGAACAGAACAGCAAACCCTCAAGGGCTCCTTTTTTATTTCCTATATTGTTCTTATCATGACAAAATTAATAGGGAATGTTAAAACATGAAAAAGTTTGGTTTATATGACCGACGGCGATATTATGGTTTATCAATTTTTTTATCGCTACTAAACAGGTAAATTCTAACTCCCCTCACTGGCTAGGGGCTTTAAAATGCTATGTTAAATTCGTTTCTGACTCAGGTATTTTTTTATGCACAGGGCAACTCTCTTCTACATGAGATTTTCAACTTTGGGGTAGATAAAACAGAAGGCCTTTCTAACATTGCCAAGGTCTTCTTTTTCTTCTTGTTTAACAGTTTGGGTGAAGATGCTTTTCAAATAATTATGTCTCAAATTGTCTAACATTTTTGTTGGCAAAATTATACAATATTGCAGAAGATTTATAGGTCGGAAGAGGAGAAGGAACGAGCTCTGAGATTGAACAAAGACCGAAAAATGGCTCAGGTAGGTCTTCATTGTGACACTAACATTTTGTCCCCTATTTTTTAAAATTATTTTGTATATCGTGGGTTTAAATGGAAATTTAAATAATTTATTTGTTTGGGCTATTGTGCTTGATATACAGGAAAGGAAGCAGAGCATCTTAAATGAACAAATGTGAGCAGCAAGCGTTCACTGTACATGTAGTTTTATGATCTCTTTGATACATAAAGAAATCATTCTGCGTTCATTTCCCTGTATTTTCTTATAGTTTGTACACTTATTTACTATTCCTTGGAGCTACTGGAATTCTTTAATAACAAATTTTATCAACATTCTGTTAGTGTGTTCTGCGTCTTTATTTGCGTACTGTTAATTGTGTATTGCATGGTATGTCATGTTTCATGTTTATTGGATGAAAGAGGTGGATCAAAGCAGCCATACTCGTGAATTCATATCACCAGGAGCTGGGTTAACTCAAATTTTGAGTTTAGATCTGAGCCATCTGATATGCTTTAGAACAAATATTGAAGAGGGGGGGTGGGGTCCCGTGCGTTCCATTCGAATTCTAATCGGACAGTCCAAATGACTCAACTCAAACTTGAGTTTACGATTCTCATTGCTTGAGATTCAGATGGTGACTCAGCCATTGAAAGTAAAAATTAAAAGTCGGTGTTAACTTATTATAAAATGTTTCAAGTAAACTTAAAATGCAATAAGTATTAATTTTTACAAAGTAATGATATTAAGTAGTAGTGAAGCAGGTGGTGTGAAATAAAAATTAATAAAAGGAATTGATGTTTTCATTTTAATCTACTTACAGAGATGTTTTTATTTTATTTATTAATTTGGTTGTAAAATGTGTTGAAGTATTTTTAAGTACTTCAATTAAATTACTTCACTAGTCAAATATTATAAAGATTGAAGTTTTTAAACAAAAGTCCAACTTTTGCATCTTTTTGAATCATTATAATTTCTTTTTTTGATAGTAAAAAGGATAATTTGTTTTGGTGTCTCGTCATGTTCTGCTCCGGTAAAGCTTTAAAATGAGAATTGGCACACCTAGTATCAGATTAGAGGAATTGTAACAGGATAGAAGTAGGAATGGTACAGGGGTGATCTGAATGTGGGCCTACGGGCCATGGCTGTAACCAAAAAAAAAAAAAAAGAAAAAAAAAAAAGAGAATGCTATATAATTGCGGTATAGTCGTACTGGTGATGTTTAGTTCTGGACTAAACAGTGAAATAAGAATTTTAGGTTCCAATTATTCTGTTAAATATGGTGTAATTGAGTTGGATTAAAAGGAATAAGCCGACTTTTTAGTTACTTTTAGTCAGATCTAAATTAACACATCTTTCAAGATAGTTTAATTTTATTTGACTATAGACCTAACTTTTCATCTTGTTTAATTATTTTCAATCACTAAAAAATATAAAAATAAGGAACTAATTTTGTTTTCATTTATAAATAAAGAAATTTATAACTTTATTAATTACCAAATCAACAAAAAAAAATATGACTTTCTAAATAAATAAATAAATAAATATACAATCTAAAAAATAATAAAATAAAATATTATATGCAAATGTACTACAAATAAATAAAGTTTTTGTTCAACAAACCCAATATATAATTGACAAAACAAATTGATATACATAAGTTAGAATTAAACAAGGTTTGCTAGATGTAATATGCATCTCTAAGATGAATTAATCTGTACAATTTATTTCAATCAAAATGAAAAAAACAATACGAAGAAATTTTTTATTATTATTATTATTATAAATTTTGTAAGACCAAATAATATTGCGCATAGATTAAGACTTTATCGGACCAAAACCTGATTATCACTTGTACTTTTCGATTATCCTTTTGATGCTTGTACCTAGTGGGAAATGCACCGTATTAGTGTCAAATGACGCCTTGTAATTGATAGAGTAAGACTGTTACTAGTACGGATCAGTACCAGTGAGCTTGAAGTACTGGTACGAATATTAATAGTTGCAATTTGTAAAGTTTTTAAGAAAGGGGCTTAGTAGTTACAATTTCATTATAAAGACAAATTAAATCATGCCTTACGCCATCAAATTTCTACCAAATAATAAATAGAGTTAAGATAAAACTTTAGTATAAATTAAACAGTAATAATTTGGACCGATTTAAATTGAAATAGCCAACTTAAACTTCATTAGCTTTAGTCCACAACTAAACAGGACCATAGAGTTTATAATGCAAACTGTTTTCAGAACTCGAAAGAAAAATGTTACCTATTTATGATTTGCCAGAGTTGATAGGCTTTGTTACTCCCCAACGGAATAATAGCAGCTAAATTATGAAGAACAAACAGATTTAGACTACTATTAACTGTTGATCTTCAAAGAATCCCTAGAACATTTTCTATATTTATGGAAAAAAATTCTGTATGTGGGAAAAGAAACAGAATTCAGATCACAACTGATTTAAATATCTCTAGAGCGTTTATCTAGATGATTGATCCCTTCACAACGCAATCCTAAACGGCATTGAATATTGTGCTTTTTACCCAAAATAGAATTACTCTTAACTAATACATTTTATGGAAATATTCAATTTTACCCTGTCAAATCTGAAAATATCCCAAAACTTGCAACATGAGAAAAACATGTAACATTCTCGTGGAAGTTGGAGCCTTGGAAATTTGATGTTTTGAAGGAGTACACTGGAAAGTGTTTCTTTTTTGTTCCAAATGAAGAAAGTTAAAACAAAATCCAGCTCAATCCATTATTGACCATTGGTTATACTGCTCAAGTTAGTTGGAGCCTTGGAGGAAATCTAAAGCAAATAAAAATAACTCCACCTTCCAAGAAAGAATCAGATGATAAATCTTTAACAATTTATTGTCTGCATCTCATGAGAATTCGATCAAATTCCAAAATTTGAGAATTTGGTCGAGTTCCATCCCTTCCCAAATTCTTATTGCAAGCATTTGGTTTGACTGTAGAGGTTCTTTTGAGGCACCTTGTTCTTCCTGAGAGGTGATTTTTAAACATATTTTCTTTGTAGGAAAACAATTTGCATTAAATTGGTGCCGGTTCCCGTTTAAAATAAACTCATCGAAAGGCATGATACTTTAATAGATCGGTATTACTGTTTTTTGTTATAATAAACTTCTAATATGATATTTTCAAAGATAATAAATGTGTAAGCTCATTGTCAATATGTATATTGCATCTTGTTAGGATCAGAGTAAACCGATATATTAATAGATGACAATATAAAAGATGGAGACATGCATTCAAAGTTGTGGTCCTGCAATGCCGCCACCTCTTCTCATTCTAAATCATAGAAATAATTATTCAAGCAAGCGACTTACAGGTTGCAGTTGCAATGGGGAGGTAGAATCAACAAGAGATTTGTGGGATAGGATCTTCACCCAGGGTTATTGTGCCGATGTCATGGTACACACCAGCGATGGCACCATCCCAGCTCATGCTGCTATTCTGGTAAGCAACAGTATATGCTTTCTCTTGCTAGTGATTATATATAATTAAATGATTGATTTTTCTGGGTCTTAATCTTGAATAAAAAAATAAAAATAAAAATTTTAATCTTCGACATGATTACGTTACTCTACATAGAATGACATGAAGTATCTAGATTTGTCGTCTGGAATCTAAATTTTGAATTATAAAATAAAATAATAAGTGACATTTTTTGGCATAAAAAGATGGGAATTTGATCCCTTCTCATAACTTCTATATATAAATTGTGTATTTGTTAGGTCTCATGTTCTGTAGTTCATCAAAATCACCAATATCTAAATTTTGTATACGGGCATATGCACAAAAACCAGACAATTTTGCAGAGCTCTCTCTGTGTGCCTTAAAAATATAAAATTTCACTTTATTTTATTGTTTTGAAAATATGAATCACTAAATGTTTGTTGGAATTTGGTAGGGGATGGCTTCTCCAGTAATGGAAGGCATGCTGAGGTGCTCAAAAAGACGTCAGAGTCATAGAAAGACCATCAGCATAAGAGGTGTCCCCCATGACGCTGTTTGTGTGTTCCTTCGCTTCCTTTACTCATCATGGTATTATATTTCATTTTCAATTTTCATTATGCACAACAACTGTGAGATGAAATTAATTATGCTTATTAAATTTACTTATTTGTTTATTATATTGTTGATTATATATTTTTTCAGCTATGAGCAAGAGGAAATGAACCATTTCATATTACATCTAGTCGTGCTATCTCATGTGTTCATGGTTCCATCTTTGAAGAAATTGTGTGTGCAAGCTTTAGAGAAAGGGCTCCTAAGTGTAGATAATGTGGTTGATGTATTACAACTTTCGAGGCTCTGTGATGCACCTCGACTCAATGTTCTCTGCCAAAGCATGATTTTGAAGGATTTTGAGGTTGTTTCAGCAACGGAAGGTTGGAAAGTCTTGAAGCAAAGTAACCCTATGATTGAGAGAGAGATTATAGATTTGGTTGAGGTGAGATTATGCATATTTTATCACTATTCGAAATGAATTGTTAATTATCTTTTGGAGTACAATATTTCCTAAATAATATGGGGCATTACTAAGATTATCCCTTCAGAACCTACATTGGTACCAGACCATATGTACTTGGTACGGGCCAGAACTGTACCAGTACTGGTTCAGACAAAATTTGTACTATTCAGATATTGAATTAAAACTTTGATCCATAATCTTCATTAGGAACTTGGTGAAACCTTAAATCAGCAACAAATCACAATTAATGAGAGACTAGTGTATATCACATATCAATATTCAATGCCATATATACCTCCAATTAATTCAATTTTTACTACAACTGCAGAGGAAGAAGGAGAGGCAAAAAAAGCTAGAGGAGCAGAAGATATACCTCCAGTTAAACCAAGCTATGGATGCACTGGTACACATATGCCGTGATGGATGCCTCACAATTGGACCCCACGACAAGGTCCCGAGACTTGTCGGGGATCCATGCAACTATCCAGCGTGCAAGGGTCTGGAGGCGCTTGTGAGACATTTTGCGGGTTGCAAGAGACGGGTAGCTGGAGGATGTGCTCGTTGCAAGCGCATGTGGCAGCTTCTTGAGCTTCATTCAAGGATTTGTGTAGAGACTGAGAAAGAATGTTGCAAGGTTCCTCTTTGCTGGTAAGTTTTTTTTATCATGAAATTCATTAGTTACTGAAAGGTTAAGTTTTTTTCTGGCAAATATTTGACTTATATACAATTCAGAGAAAATTGCAAAGAGTTCTATGTTATCGATTTAAATTCAAAATTCAAAAGTAGCCTGTCTTTTCTAAAATCTCGAATTCTAGCAGATACACAGGTCTGTGTGTCTCTGAGGGTTGACATGCAGAATAAGTTTGTGTGCTTTCCAGGTGATGTGCAGACTTAGTATGTGTATCTGCGCGTCATTCCATTTTTTTTCTGCAGTCAGATTGGATTTAGGAATTTTGGGTATATTTTTATTATTTTAAATTTTCTGGTTAGAATATAGTTAAGCTAGTGTCACTAAGACAGACTCATACTAGGTCTATGCATAACCTGGTTCACCCTTGAGAGACATGCAGACGAGGTCTGTGTGTCTAGAATTCAAGATTTTAGAAAATGCATGCTACCTTTGAATTTTGAATTTTCGGAAATGTTACAAATAATAATTTGGGATATCCCATGTTTAAAAAATATACATCTAATTTTAATATTTAAGAAATTCCCCATCAACAGCTAAAATGTGATTACCAACTAACATAAAAATGAAAGAATCTTATAGTGTTTGATGGAAATTTCCAAATATCAGTACACAAGTAATCATACTTAGATTATATGTGTAACATTTAGCAAAATTAATTACGAATGCTTCACCTCGATCTGGTTGATTATGTAGGCATTTCAAAGAGAAGCTTGAAAAGGGAAACAAAAAAGATGAGCAAAAATGGAAACTACTGGTAAGCAAGGTAGTCGAGGCAAAGAGCTTCTCTGCACTGTCATCATTACCGTTTATGATCTCAGCTAGTACCTAAACCTTTTTTTGCTTTTGGAATTTCAATTTTCATAAGCAGATTTTCTGAGTAAAATTTACTGGTGCTAATGCAACACACAGATTTTTTCAGTGAATTTGACTTGCATTACTTGAGGTTGCAAATGATATGTTGTTCTCATTACAAGTTTACTTGCCTCTTTTAGAGGACTGGGTATACATATGTAACTTGAAAAATGTTATAGAGGTACCACTATGGCCACGAGCAGATTTCAGTAGTCAGGTAATTTTAGTAGAAAAATGCATTGTAGTACGTAAGTAGAGTACGCATTTTTGCCTTTTAGTTCGGGTAACGATATTGACGGAGCTATTTTGACTTTATACAACGTACAACTAATAAAGACAAAATAAAAAAAATATGAGATCCATGCGTTACGTGAAGTCAAATTAACTATGTCAATATCTTTATATTTTTTAGTTCTGTGACAGACCTAGATCAAATCTGCTAGTTATTTTCTTTAATGTACTTTTACTTCAATTTAAAATCCGCATTTAAAAATTTCAACGATTTGAAACCCAAGTTTAAAGTTAAGATTTAAAACTATATAGCTGTGGTAGTCATAGTATTTTGATAAGATTTTAGCAGAGAATTATTGATTTTAATAATTTAAATTGATGCGTGTATTTCCAACTGTATAACTGGTCGACCTTAGATTAAAAAATTGGAAAATGGAGTTCATATAATAAAACTGGTATGATTTTTTTTTTTTTTTTTTTTGAAAGACTTACAGTGGCGGCCAACTGGCCAAGGATTGTCCTGGTGTGGATTTAATTTTTCTTTTAATTGTACTGATAAGAAAATCGGAATATGAAGTTTATATAACAAAATTGGAGGCTCCAGCTTTCTGGGCTTTGGCCCGTTTAGTTAGCCATGGACCCATGTTGGTAGGCCCCGTGTTGCTACGAATTCGCATCATGTGAGATATCTCATATTTTGCGTGACTTTTTGGAAAAGCTCAACCGTTCAAATACGTTCTGCACGAATCTCAAAGCACAAATAATACTGGCCCCTTGGCTCGTAGGCTATCGCCGAATAGGCGCTGTACACGTCTGTCACGTAAAAGTTGAGATATCAGGAATTCAGGATACGCACCAGTGTTGCTCCTAGCTGTAAGATAATGTTTGCTCTCTATTTTTCTCTTTGAAATAACAAAGAGCTCAGGTTAATATATCAACCAAACTCATAATCATAGTTATACTTTTATGAGACATAAATATGTGTTGACCATCGGAACTGAGTATCATATTCGTTTTCTATTACACACACACACAGCAAGTGTATTGTTGATATTTTCATTTAATCCATGTGAGAAATCAGAACTGGAGTTTGGAGTATAGACGACGAAATTTAAATGATTCTTTTTGGCGTGTTCTTTTTTGTCCTTCTCAAGAGAATGCACCTCCCGTGCTAAATATTTGGAATTGGTAAAATTTTCAGCTAAATCCCAAAAAAATGAAATATATAATTTTATCTTAAAATGAAAAATTATACATAGCATATAACACTTTATATGGATAGCGATAGTATGCAATAATTTTATTTCTGCACGTGCAATTGCTTTTGTTATCTTTTGAAAGGAAATGAAATTTGTTCCTATTCTCAAAGAATAGAAGAATCCTCTTCTCTCTTCTTCCTTTATTTATTTTTTAAGAGAGAAATAGACACAAAATGAGAAAATGAGGATACTCCTATTCTTTGAGAATATGAGCATATTTTGATCCTTTTGAAAGAGTGCGGTCATTGAAAAAAATATTTATATTTTTTGAAAGGTGACTCCATCTGTTATTTTCATGTTTCCGTAATATTTCACCATTTACATTCTTATTAATTAATTTTTTAAAACTCAATAACAAACATTTAAGTTTGTTTTCTTAAGAACCGAGAAGTTCAAATGCTAATGCCTGAGAATGTCCATAATAAACAAGTTTCTGTAAGTTATTGGAGTCAATCAAAATAAAATTAAGATGTTATAATTTTTATTAAATACATAACAGAGAGTTGGGCTAATATGACACTAATGTTATATAAAACTAAATAACACCACATCTTAAACCCTTAAATCTGCTTTAAGATCCGTACAAAATGAAGTGCTTGAACAGTAAAAGCGAATATTACGGATCTTAAAGCAAATCTAAGGGTTTAAGATTTGGTGTTATTTAGTTTTATATAACACTAGTGTCATATTAGTCTAACTCCATAACAGATGATATATCATATTTGATGGTTTTATTTTGATAAAAAAATATATTAGCAATCATATTTATTTGATAATAATGAATGAAACAATAAAATAAAATTATAGATGTATTCTCTATAGTATATATAGGTTGTGTAGTATATTTTATTGCAATTTGAGAATAATTTGGTTACTGAATAAATGCAAATAAATTTAAACTTCTAAAAATTTCAGACTACTCGATAAATGACTTATTAATTATTTAATTATACCAAATTTTACACATCATATCTATCAAAACCTTAAAGAAGATATCATGTTATTGTAATATTTGAGTTTTATTTTTTTTTAGTAATTAATGTTATAAAAATAAATACACAGTGGAGTTCAAGCAAAGTGAAAATATTTTTAATCCTCGGTCTTCAATTTCGGTATAGTGGAAAATTTTCTTAATTTACTTTCGAATTAAAGTGTCATTATTACAATTTTTTTTTTACCGTTGATGAAATTCGTAACGTTTTGACCACTTAAATGACCGCGGAGGAGCCAATGGTAAAATTTAATATTCACCATTAAGCGCCACGTGTTTTACATGAGACACCGATGTCAGATTTTTGATTCACTGAATGACTGAACAGTCTGAACGCCTGAACGGCAAAAAATCGGGTAGATATATTAACAGAGTATATTTTGCGTCATTAAGAGCACGAATCATATGCAACTCAGTATTAGCTCTGTTGTCAGTGCTCTGTATAATATGAAAACTACTCTGTCAATACATTTACCCAAATAATCGATGGCTACACGTCATCCTACCAGCAGCGGATTTTCTCTGAGGGGCGATACCTTCTCCATTCTCTCCTGAACAAGGCTCGTCCTTAAGTTAACCTCTGTAGCGCTTTATTTTCAGGCAAATATGTAGCAATTCATCAATGTAGCCTCGTTAACATCAGATGACAAAAACGCAATTCCAAAATTATTGTAAAAGTTATAAAATTTGTGATTCAAATATAAAATGGATATAATTGAAGAATAATTTATTATTTTACATTATAATTTAAATGACAAGATATTGATAATTATGTAAAATAAAAACAGAATTTGGTTAATTTTATTAATATTATTAAATAAATAGTGCGCGGATATAATATGACAAATTCAAAAATAACACAGGGAGGTATCAATAGAGGGTAATAATGTGAGTATAATACATATATTATGATGGAATATTTTTAACTATATATGGTTGAAATGCAAATAAGATTTGTCATTTTTTTTTCTTATTTTTGTCAATTTTTGTTTTATGTTATCGAAAATGAGGAAGTTCTAAAGAAATATTTCTCTTAAGTTGTCAACCAATAAAACATGTGCATTTACTATTTAGATACACATACACGCATCAATTTAAATTATTAAAATCAATAATTCTCTGCTAAAATTTTATCAAACTACTATGACTACCACAACTATATAGTTTATGATGCAAATTTAGTAATAGGACGAAGTTTGCTAAAGAAATATAGTAGATAAAAAAACAAAAATGTATTTTAAAATTGTGAAAATTGGTTAACAGTGATTCTTACAAATTTTTAAATGTTTGATGAAATTAACTTGCGTTTAATTCATTTTTCACGTGCACGATATAATTATAGTATATGTAATATTATATCAAAATAAAAAATAATTGTTACTTTTGATGATTTTTAAATTAATTTTTGTTATTGGATTCTCACCCAATTTTATAATTAACAAATTTATTGGTTGATTTGGATATGGTAATATTTATTAAATTATATTAGTATGTTATTATTTTATAATATATGAGATATAGATTAAAATGATAACTTACGCATTAGTGTGGGGGAGAGATGAGAGAGAATTGTAGTACTTCAAATATATGAATCATATATCATATGATTGATAATTTATTAAAATTTGTACGATAAAATGTCATGAATATTCTATAACTGCCGCATTTTTTAAATACGTTTAGTGCGAAAAACAAAGTACCTAATTATAATTCTTCATAATTTTGTAACTTTTACACGCGAATTAATTTATTCAAATTAAAATTGCATTGTGCAATCTTCTGCACTACATGTGGCCCTCCTATTGCAATACTATTCAACAAATATGTAACACATATAATTAAGGATTACAAACAGATCAACTCACTTAACAGCACAATAAAAGTTCATGTTAGACATAAGATACATCACACATAATACTATAAATCTCCAATCACACAAGATCCAAGAGCCTCTGGACTGCTTTCTGCTTCTTTCTTCCTCCTTCAATTTCAACTCCAATACACAGTGGCACAACACACACACACACTGCCTCACCTACCGAAATGAAACCTGGCAACCGCCGAATCCTGCACCAACCTCTCTTCCCCATTCAATGGAATTCGCCACCTCCTCCGCCTTCATCTCCTCTGTTCTCCACCGATCCCCTCACTGCCACCACAACCTCCTCTCCAACTCAGCTTGACTCGTCCACTACCAAAACTGCCACAATAGTCGCCTCCATCTCAATCGGTTTTCTCTTTCTCCTCTCTCTCCTATTCTTATTCTTTCAACATCGTGCGGCTCAAAACCCACCTATCAAAAGCAAAAGAGATGAACATTCTGATGTGGGGTCCACTGAAGAGATGGCGCAGTTGGAGTTGTACCACCTCAGCCCTGAAATAAGACCGTTGCCACCTCTGCTAACTGGTGTGGCCGTTCAATTGAGCTTGAATCACCCGAGTCCCGAAATCAAACCGTTGGCACCTCTGGCACCGAGGCAACCACCAGAGAACATAGCTGTGTCAGATGAAGATGTACAATTGTTCACACCAAAGAGATCGTTAGAAAGGTCGTATAGTTGGAGCGGGACAACGAGATTCTCTATAGGGTCGAGTCCTAATCTCTTACAACAGCAAACGACGCCGCCACGGACACAGCCGGTCAATTTAAATGGAAATGTCGAAGTCGGTTTGGATAGTAATGAACTGGGTATCCACAACTCATCAGACAAAGCAATTGTTTGGGGAAGGTTTAAATCAAGATCATTAAGGTAATGAATGCATGCTCTTTAGTTCATTTATTTCATGTCCCTGATTTATGATGATTATTGAGTAACATGGTTTTGGTAATGTTTGGTAGGTTGGATGATGATATGATTGAGATAATTACAACTTCGTTTGGAAAAGAAAGGATGCTGAGGCGAGGAGGAAGTGATTCGCTACCGAAACGGGAGAACAGAGTATTAGATCCAGAGAAAGCAGAGAGCATTGAGATTTTGCTAAGGGCTTTGAATGTGACAACAGAGGATGTGTGTGGAGCGCTTTTAGATGGTAAGTAAGCATCTCTATCATTAATTCTTAGAATTCAAGTAATGAAAACACCTGAATTAATTTGTTTTTATTACAATTTCTTTTCCTTCAGAAAACCCGTTTGCAACAAGAAGCTAAAAAAAAATAGAATAATATGAAAATTTAAACTATAAAATGAAATTAGACTTTAAGTTCATTTCAAATGCAAAATCGGGTTCCTAAAATGTCATATTCCCATAAATTTGGTTCAACACGGTACTACCCTTTGAGATAAAAAGAAGGTAACCTGTCTGTGATGATATGCCATAATTAATTTTTAGATACATATTTATTGTATTAATTATGGGTGTCACTGTTGTTATTATTGTATTATTTTCCTTTTCATCATTATTCTTATATATTGTTTATTATTGGTAAATTTACTACGATTTGTGTAATTTCAACAAATTCAGCATGAATAGTATTTATTTTCCTTAATAATTACTTTTATTTTTCCTGAACTAATAGAGACTATTATATTAGACAATACCAATGAAAATGGTTTGATCTTCAGGTAAGAATGTGACTTGTCTCTTGAAAAAAAGCTGTTGATAAAATGACAAATTCTAAGCATGATCAATATACTTTTTGGTGGGATGTGACATTATTTTCCAATCAAATCAAGATATTTTAGTGAGATTCTTGGGTCCTCGTGAATATCTTATTTGTACGGACCTATGAAACTAATTATCTTGTAATCTAAAGTAAAATGATGGGTTTGCAATACTTTTTTGTCCGCATTTATTTGTCATACACACCAGTGTTGTAAATAAACGGTATATGAACGGTATATGGTTGTCAAAAGGGCATGTATTGTCAAATGATTAATCGGTATGTAATCGATTAAACAGAGTTACATGGATACTTTAACGTTTTTATTAAATTTATGTATATATATCATAATTTATTAAAAATAATTTATTTAACTCATTTAAACTTATGAAATAAACTTAATTTAACTTAGTTTTATTATTATAATATAACATTGGACTTATTCTAACGCATAAACACTTTACACGTGTAACAATGTAAGTAACACATTTTTTTTAATTTAAGAATTAAGATTTTCTAAATACTAATAACATATTATTTGAAAGAAATGAAATATTTCAACATAAAACCAGTAAATATAGTTTATGGTAACAATTTAGTTTCATAAATGAATATGTCGTACTAATTAAAAAAATTACATCAGTAAGTAAGAAAACTATATGGTATATAAATAACAGAAGAATTAATCAATTTAAAAGTAAGTAAGAAAAAAAATATATAAAAAACATTGGATGTATGTTCAAGCACAAATAAAACTACAATACATGATTTATAAAACTTATTATCACACACTATCACAGAAAAAGAAATCAGTGTAAACATAAATATTCCATGGTATAAATTGAAATAAATGAAAATAAACATGAATAAACGGAAATAAACAGACAATTAAACGGTTAAATGTTCGATTAATGGTTTTCATCCACAAATAGACATCTATTAAGTATATTTGTAACGGTTTGACTGCCGTTAATTATTAAACGACCGATTAAGACTATTTTTTAATCGGCCGTTAAGACTGTTTTACACACACGTATTGCTGAAACTACTATAACTTTAAATAGCCAATGAATCTAAATTATTGGTTCGGTCTCTTTTAAGAGAATTTTTCAATAATTTGATTTTTTTAATTTCTAAAATAAAAAATTGAAGTTGCACAGCGAACCTTAGTTTTGATTAGTTGTATCTTTGCCCCGAGTACAAGGGAACCCGAATTAGAACTGTTGACTGGAAACAATTATCATTGAAATTAACCTTTATTAATTTCTAAAAGTTCTGTCCTGTAACATCACCCTGTCATGTCAAGCTAGGTAACCTGTAGAATGTCTGAGTGCGCCATTCCAATCAAATCAATTGAGAATTTATCAAGATATAATTTAGACCATTTGATTTGTTTAAAATATCCTAATTTAATAGTCATAAGTGGCTGTCATCACAACGATGTTAGCAGTTGCCAATCTCTCATTCCTAAATTAAAAATGTTCAGATAAGAAACTTGAGGTTGTGGAATAGCAGCATCACACAAGAGGTTGCCAAAGTACTGTGCAGTTTCTGTTTTGGTCATTAACGTTGAAATTTTTTCCTTGCTTAAACTTTTTAATTTTGTAATGCACTAAGTTTTCACTTAAATTACAGATTGAAGAATATCACTTAGTGGAAAATATGCTATCAGAATGATTTGTTTTACTTTTATATTAGTAGCAGCTAAGATTTATGTTTTTTTTTTCAAACAAGTGATGTTCAAGACTAAGTATTACATAGCAGAATTTAAGGAACAAAAGGGACCTGGGCTAAGACATCTTATGACCATTTGTGTATTGTCTCACTAGTATGTTATTAGATTTAGGGATATCTAATGGACATGTATTGTCCAAATAGACTGGAGAAGAGATGTATGTCCATGCAAGCCCACTTGTGTCGGCAGCTGAGACAAATCTCATAATCATTTAAACCTATTTGGCTATTTCAATGGGCAACCAAACATACAGGCATACAGCTATGTCATGCACCTTTTATTCATTATATACAGTATGTGTGGGAGACATCTCAAATTATTTAGATTTCATGTTACTTGAAAATATACATATATAAATAGGCAATTTTAGCTTTATTATTTTCAGGATGCTTTTCATTTTACGATCGCCATTAAATGTTCCTTTTCATAACTTAACATAATTAAATCTACTCTACTACAAAAAAAATGAAACAATTTAGAATTAAATTATACTGTGTGGAGCAGTTTCTGATCATTTTTTTTAACTGCAACAAACAAAAGCAATACTGTATTAACATGAAACATCTATCTGGAGTTGTGAACTCCCTGATTTTATGTGAGCTGGAACAAGCTTGATTTTGACTTGATCTTGAAATCTAGCAAACCTTGCTCACAGTTTCAAGCATCATTAATTTAAAATGCGCGGTCATGCATTTATGTCGTCTACAGTTAGTTTGGTTTGGCCGAGACACAAATGATTTGTAGTTAAAAAGAGGTGTGCACAGGGGAGTTTACTGCCTCTTTAGAATTAGAGAACAGATTAAAAAGAGCAAGTTTAATGGTACATGTACACCAGGAGCCTATACTGGAAGATATTAAATTTAGGATAAAATTACCTAGAGGTTTAGATTCAGTGCTTGCCATTTTTGGCAGAAAAAAAAAAATATAGCTAGCTTGACTGGATAGTGGATAGAGTATTAAAAGTTGCGCTGTGGTGTTATAATGAGCCTAGTGATAACAAAGTTATTGAGAGACAAGTTGTTACTTCATGCAGCGCACAAATCATATGCACTGCTTTTGTCTATATTCTTTGTGCGCTGCTTGAAGCAAAACCTACTCTGTCAATATATTTACCCGAGAAATGGGCTTGTAGGACTTAACAAAGGAACATTTTAGCTGATCTTGAATGAGCTTGGACCAGCTTGATTTTGTGCTCATTTTCAATTCGATCGGCTTGGTTTGACTTTAGCTAGAATTTAAACTAGAATCAAACGCCAGGGATTCAACTTGTGCATATATTAGAGCTTACATTTGTGTAATTTACAATTGAGACATGACAACTTTTATCTCATTTTTTTGCAGGAGGGTCTGAATTTCTCGGAACAGAATTTCTCGACAGTTTGCTCAAGCTGGCACCGACAAAAGAGGAAGAGTTTTTATTGCGGCACTATAAAGGTGAAGTTACAAGGCTTAATGAAGGAGAGAGATTTCTAAAGGCAATACTCAATGTGCCTTTTTCTATGAAAAGAATTGGTGTTATGCTATACCGAGCAAGATTTGAGGCCGACATTGATTATCTCAAAAAATCATTTCAAACACTTCAGGTAAATTCCATATCACCAGAAGTTAGGCAATTCTCATTATGTGAGGATTATTCGATGTTTGTCTGATATCACGCATTGTTGAGTTTCTTGAACACAAGTTATTTCTGGTATAATACTGGTACAAGAATTAAAGCCTCGATTAAGTTACCGATGTAAGTTTTTGCGAAAAGTATGTACTTGAGACCCATAATTCCCTAATTCAGCTGCAGCTTTCCAAATAAATATCAATTTATATAAATCACGAAAAAGATTTGGTCAATACTAAACAGTTGGAGCTGTGGCAGACCAACGATAAATACCAGTAGTAGGCCTAACCTGAGCACTAGCAACTGCTGTACCTGGAGCTTGAGATTTCGTTACTTATTTATCTGAATAGTTAAAAATTAATAAAAAACATAAAACTAGCTACATTATTTTTCTCGCACCAATTTCATGAGATGTTATGATACTCCCTTAGATGTATTTTCAGGATGCTTGTCAAGACCTAAGAAGAAACAGACTCTTTCTAAAGCTTCTTCAAACAGCTAGTGGTACCGCAAATCAAATAAATAACGGCAATACCCAAGAAAACGCCAATTTCTCCAGGCTCGATTCATTGTTGAAACTGTGTGATGCCAAGGGGAAAGATGGGAGTGCAACACCTCTGCACTTCACAGTTGAAGACTTGATCTCAAATCAAAATATTCATTCTGACATCATTAGAGAAGAAGAATGCAAAAAGAAAGGTCTGAAGGCCATTGCTGGGCTTAGTGCTGAGCTTGAAAATGTGAAAAAAGCTGCTGAGATGGATTTAAACATGATTCGAGACCATGTCAAGAAAGAAGATTTAGGGTTGGAGAAGGTTAGATGGCTATTGCAACTCGACAAGGCCTGCAGCATAGGTGAGAAGTTCTTTAAAAGAATGAAGGAATTCGCAAATGAGGCTGAAATAGTGATCGAGAATGTCAAACAACAGGAGGAGGTGACTTTAAGGTGTCTCAGGGAAACATCAGAGTACTTTAATTTGGAAAAAGATGAGGCAAATCCTCTCAGAATATTTATTTTGGTGAGAGATATTTTGTTGGTGCTGGTGGGTGTTTGCAAGGATCTGAGCAGAATGCAAGATAGAGCCATGATTGGTTCTCGTTCTGGATGGATTTTGCACCTTCCTCCGATTCCGAGCGCCGTTACATGATATTTATTTGCATGGTTACTGAAATGTAAAAAAGGCAGCAGTTGAAATAATAAGAACAGAGCAAAAGTAACTTAAATTGACAAAGACAAGTAGGAGATTCAGATGCTAAGGTAGATGTTCAATGTCACTAAAAATTGAGAACTAGTTTTTGATTTAGTGACAAAGATACATGATCTCTATGTAAAAAGTTATGAGTTCGAAATCCGAATAGAAAAAATTTTTTGTTATAATAATAAGAATATTAAATAATTGAATCGCTTAATTTCTAAGCTTTACTCAAAAAAAAATGTCACTAAAAATTCAAAAGCTGCTTTGTTGAAAAGAGTGCATGACTATTTGTCTGTTGCTGTTTAAACTGAGAGAGAAAATTTATGCCAAGTGTGCAGTTGCTGCTGCGGGTATTGTGATATAACATTGTGCCACTATTTAGGATAAAGGTATTGAGAATGCAATTTCGGCTTCATATAGCGCACAACGACATAAGTAATATGTTTTATTCGTTTTGACTCCACTGTATGTGTATATGAAGTCAAAATAACGCTGCTAATATCTTTACCTCACTATTCAGTCCAACTGTCCGGATTGATTTGATTTAACCCAAAAAAGGTCTTTTGTGTTTAAATTGAGAGAAAACAATGCACGATGGTGTGATCACAATTAAGACAACTGATGGAAGTCCTTGCATAAGTATCATATATTAAAGAATAATTATATTCATTTCCGCACTCCAATTTTTGTTGTCTCTGTAGCTACGGTAGAGAAAAGTTATAATATAGTCCCCACTAATTATATGGTCCCTTATTTTTCAATTCCTGCACTTGTTTTTGCGTCAACGATCAACCTTCATAGGTATAAACACTTAGGAAATAATAGATCAATACTTGCAAAGTATGATATAATACTTGCATGCATAAATTGATATGATGACCCCTCCTTTCTAGTTTTCCAATGATCTCCGCATCAACATTTCTCTAATGAAGTAGTGGGGACTTTGTATCCCCGTATCAATATTTATATAACAAAAATAGTTGATATCATAGGTATAAATACTTCAGTTCATAAATATCAATACTTGTAAATTAAGATATTAATATTTGCAAAATAAGATATTAATACTTTAATTTGTAACTTGATATGATCAAATATCTGAAGATTAAACTTTGTATAATGGATATACATATAAATACTTCAGTGCATAGGTATAAAAACTTTCAATACTTGAGTACTGTTCCCGTATTATTATGGCAATAATGATATTTTTAGAAGTATGTATGGTCCCCCCTCATTTAGTTTGAGTGGTCCCCTACAAGTATCTATGGTGCAGAGACAGTTTGAGAGATTTGGTAAGTGAGACAATTATTTACGTTAAATTACTTTCGTGCATTAGTATAAATACTTCCTTACATAGATATAGATACTTTTGTTCATAGGTATATTTATTTTAGAAATTGTACGGAGATTATATATATTGTATAAGGAAATTGTACAAGGACGGCCCCTCCAGGTTAGTTATAAAAGTTAGACGTGGAGACAGTGCAGGAATAGAAGTGCGAGGAAAATCCTATATTAAATAGATTTAATTTATTATTATCGAAAAAACGATTGAAAAGGAATAGTGGAACATTCCAGTTCAGCTTTTTGCACATTTTTGTAGATAAACATCAAGAACAGCAACGAGACAGATAACAGATTTATTTGCCATTAAACACTTTTTTGCACACAAGGAATATTACATTTAGTCTTCAATTCCTCCCGTTCTAAAAACTCTTTTGGATTAACATTTTTAAATAACTGAATACGTATGCATTGGTATAATACTTAAAAGTGCTTTGACCAAAGTAAAATGTCAAGTTAAGGAGCTCGGAAAATGAGTATGAAAAATAAGACATCTGATGGTAGTTGTAAAAATTTGTTTTGTTTTCCTTGATTAAAATTGCATAACAACTATCAAATAATTATGTTAGACTAAAATAAACAAAGTGTGCATTGATATTTATATATAAATGTTCATCATCATCACAATAGACAAGTGTGAATTTCAAGGTATGTCAAAATTTTGTAGTATCCTATATTACGGAGGTGAGTCAACGAAGCCGAATTTTTTATTAATATCCAAATTTTATATTAAATTTAAAAAAAATATTCGAATCGGTTGTTGTTTTCGAAATCTACCCATTCCGGAAATTTTTTTCCGGAATTAAACTCTAAATCCGGAAATTTTTTTTCCGGAAACTTGGTTCTAACTCCGAAATTTTTTTTTCCGGATTTAGGATTTTTCTTTTCGCTATTTCCGGAAATTTTTTTTCCGGATTTAGGATTTTTTTTAAAGAAATTATTTTTTCAGAAAATTTTTCTTTTAGGAAATTTTTTTTTCGGTTTTTATTTATAATTTATTTATTTTTTGTATTGAAGTATTACAAATATTTAATATATTTTTTAAAAAATAGATGGAATACTATATAATTTGATTTATTCGAAAGACTGCTACAAATAATCCGGATCAATATTTTTCATGCCGGATTTTTTACGGCCGTAAAAAAAAATAATATAATATAATATATGTATATGTATATGTATATGTATATATAATATAATATATGTATATATATGTATATATAATATAATATATATGAAAATGAAGATATAAAATATGAGGTATGATGAAGTATAAAAAATATGAGGTATTGGAATCCTCGGTTAGTGCCTCAAAAATTTAGTTGAAGTTTTCGTTCAACGGTAGGCATTCAACGATCTGTTTGGACTTTGAAAACTTTGAAAATACTGATCGTTGAATGCCTACCGTTGAACGAAAACTTCAACTGAATTTTTGAGGCACTAACTGAGGATTCCAATACCTCATATTTTTTATACCTCATCATACCTCATATTTTATATCTTCATTTTCATATATATTATATTATATATACATATATATACATATATTATATTATATATGTATATATAATATAATAGAGGGGGGATTAAGTTACAACATTTTTTGAGTTACAACAAGTTACAACAAGCATTATTTACATTTTCAAAGTCCAAATCGTCGATCTAAACTGTTAGATGTGATCTCTACAATAAAATGTGCTTGGAGACCAAATTTTATATTTTTTGGAATTTTTTTACTATTTATTAAGATGGGTACAAAATTCAATGGTATAAATTTGACTAGTTTTTGTACCCACCTTAATAAATAGTAAAAAAATTCCAAAAAATGTAAAATTTGGTCTCCAAGCACATTTTATTGTAGAGATCACATCTAATGGTTTGGATCGACAATTTGGACTTTGAAAATGTAAATAATGCTTGTTGTAACTTGTTGTAACTCAAAAAATGTTGTAACTTGATCCCCCCTCTATTATATTATATATACATATACATATATTATATTATATATACATATACATATACATATACATATACATATACATATACATATACATATACATATACATATATTATATTATATTATTTTTTTACGGCCGTAAAAAATCCGGCATGAAAAGTGTTGATCAGGATTTTTTGTAGCAGTCTTTTGAATAAATCAAATTATATAGTATTCCATCTATTTTTTAAAAAATATATTAAATATTTGTAATACTTCAATACAAAAAATAAATAAATTATAAATAAAAACCGAAAAAAAAAATTCCTAAAAAATTTTTTTCGGAAAAAATAATTTCTTAAAAAAAAAAATCCTAAATCCGGAAATTTTTTTTTCAGAGTTAGAACCGAGTTTCCGGAAATTTTTTTTCCGGAATGGGTAGATTTTGAAAACAACAACCGATTCGGATATTTTTTTAAATTTAATATAAAATTTGGATATTAATAAAAAATTCGGCAACGAAGGATGATTATCAACTTGTTTACAAATATTATGAATGCACGCCAAAACTTTTTAAAATTAATTATAGCATCTACATTAGTAAAAAAATAGTTAAAAAACTTAATAATAAGTTAATAACTATCAAGAACTAAATAAAAAAATTAATTTTTAAACCTCAACACTCGTACAATTAATTTTTAATTATTTTTTGCAGCAACGTCATCAATATATTATTACTAAATTAAAAATTATGAGAGCTAATAGGAACAATTAGAAAGTGATTTCTTCAAATATTTCTAAATTAAAATTACGCTACATCCCAAACAAATAGAATATGAAATACTAGCGTGCTTTCAGAAATTAAAAGAAATCCCAATACAAAATGTTCGTAGGTGAGATAAATTTGGCTAGCCAAGAACTATCTGTCCCGTCGTTTCTTCTTCCATTTTTTTTTTAATCTTTACACGCAGTCTCCATCTGGCCAACTTGAAGTATGTTGATTTGAATTTGATTATATGGTAATTGGACATTTAATTAGTCTTTTATTTTAAAGCTTCACGGAAATTATGAAGTCGTGAGAGGAGTTTGAACTATCAATCTGTAGGTAATTAGTTCTAGGACATTTTTCTAATCGCGCGCTCCAAAACATTTAATTAGTCGCAGTGTAAAATGCAAACAGTTCGGATTAGATAGTTTGACGGTTCATATAATCATAACCGTCAAACAAATTGCACCATTATCAAATATTTTTCATCACTTGCAAACCAACGCTATTATTTTCATAACAATAAAGATTTAAATAGTATTTTTCGTGTTAGAGTGAGATGACTAAAAAAAAGATACTATGCCCATATAATATTGCGTTATATTTTTAAATCAGATAGGCCAACGTCACCGGTTCGTTCCCTTCTTTTCTATTCCTTGTGCTATGGCCAATCGGGTCCCCCATCTCTGACAACTAATTTGTTACGCACACCTGACCATACAATTTTGACAAAGGGGCCCCTATTTAGTTAATTAACCCGTTGCTACAATTATCCGGCAATTTTGTATCTAATTTTATTTTAATTTTACGTTCTAGGTGACAATTTGAAAAGGTATAATACTTTTATTGATAGAAAAAAAATTAATGAAATTACTTTAAAAACTCGACAGTAACCGCCAAGCGGTTACAGAAAAGTAATGTGTAAAGAACATCAAAATTACATACAATAAAACATAAAAATGAATTTGAAGCCTTAATTGAAACTATCAGTGAGTACCCCACGTCACAGCCTCCTGCACCACATGCTCCGCCAAAGTTCGCAAATTTTGTTTGCCAAAAAAAAAAAGTTTGCAAATTTGTTTTTTTTTTTTGTTTTTTGTTTTTTGTTTTCACACAGCCATTTCAGAAATTAATTTATTTTTCAATTTCTGAACGCTTAAAGCAATCAAATTAATGTTGGAACTTTATTTGAAAACTCAAACTTTCAACTCAATATTTTATATTTGATTGAAATATCTATTTGTAATATTTCCAAACTTGAGGGTTCAAATTTAAATTTCATATGTAATTATTTCAATTCCGTTTGTTTTCTCTGAATGGTTATAAAAGCCATTAAGCCAAAAAGGCGTTACAGTACACAGCCATCTTTGTATCTCATTAATCTCTCTATTAATATTTCTTTAAGACAATTAATCAGCGGATCAATTGCTAATGTTTGAACATTATAAATGGTGCATCTCTTCTCTCCGTTAAAGTTAAAGGGAGTATCCGGAAAATAAAACAAATAAGAAACTAAATATGTTTCTTTAATTAGCTCCCACAAAAAGTGTTCTTTGATTTATCCTCCATTTATATTTTATTTCAATTAATCAAATTCTGATCTATGCTGGATATTGCAGAGTTATCGTCAGTTGCTTCGATGACATACCTAAGGAGCAACAACTCCGGATTATCTTGGTTGCGGTTCCATCTTGCACGATGAGACGGAATACATTTAAGGAAAGTGTTTCGTACACGATCCGGGTAACTCTATTTCAATTTGATTTATTTTAATTAATTTCTAACTATCCGAATATTCTGAATTTTATACCAACAATTAATTGTATGAGTGCAGTGTTTTTTACTTCTTTTTTAATTTTTTTTTATTAAAGAGCTCAGATAGACCCAACATATATTTAGATGCTATTTTAAAAATTAAACCTGTGTCACTGTATTAAATTCGTAGTTATTTCTATTATAATTTCAGTCTAATTTTACGAATGTAGATGGTCTAGGCTCAGAATACATTTTTAGAACAGCCTAACTGATGATTCAATGTCTATTGAATTGCTTCATGATCCTCATCCTTATCAATGACTATTTGTAGAACAGCCACTTGTGTATATGGCAATAACTTCCAATGGTCCTCATCCTCTAACAACCGTTCAAAGCCCCCTCTTCCCGCCTCCAAATTCGGACCTAAATCTATCTAATTAAAAAAAAAGAAAAAAAGAAGAAGAAGCTATTCCTCTTCTTCTCTTTCTCAGTTTCTCATCCCCAAAGAATGGCACATTTCTCCTCTGCACCCATGTCATCACTTCAATCCGGCATCATCCTAAAGCTCCTTCAAGCAGTTGATCCCTCCTCTAGAAATGAGACCTTACCGTTAACTGGTCACCTGGTCCCCACTGTTCTTCAAGTCACCGGCATCACCCCTGCTGTTGCTGGCCCGGACATCTTCTCCGGTCATCAAGGTTTCTATCTCCGTCTCTCTGACCTTTCCCACTCATCCTATTTCTCCCTTCCACCGGAGCACGACGACCTAATCCTGGCCGACCGTCTTCACCTTGGCCAGCTCCTTCAGGTAATTTAAGATAATTTCAAATCATTTCAACAGTTGTTAGATATATTTAGTAATACCCATGATCTGCATCTTGCAAATCAAATCGCAATTAATTAATATCTTATTATGTATAATCATTTTGAACAATTTATAACTAACTGAAATCTTTTTTTTTTTTTCTTTTTTTGGATAGAACAGGTTAACTGCCTGAAACCTGCTGTGCCCGTCCCAATCCTCCATGATTTTCTTGTGCTCCCCGGTCGATTTCCCTGCCTTCAAGACACAGCTGATCTCACTGTCCCAAATCCTAATTCAAACTGCTCAAGCACAGATATCAAGAAGGTTATTTATACCTCCAGCAATGCAGTGCCCATTCGCCCCCTTCCCGTGGCAAAGTTAAAGTCACATCTACCAAGGTCTATAAGTGCTAGCATATCAAGAACATGGTCCATGTCATCGTCACCAGAAAATACGACCTTACGGAAGGGGGAGTTAGATAGGAGGACCTCAGAGGTTTTAAGTGAGTTGCGAAAGTTTAGAGTGACTTGTGCAGATGATGACAGCGGGAATGACTCTGATGAGTCATCAAGGTCGAGGTTTTCATCTTGTACCTCGTCATCTTCTAATAATTCCTCCTCACCATATGTGGCAACAGTGAAACCAATTAGGAAGGGCTGGGATGATTCTGAAAGCATGAAGGGGATTAAACCAACACATTCCCGGAGCCGTAGTGCAAGTGTAAGTTCATAATTTAAATGTCCTTTTTTTTATCAAAGCATGATTTTTATGTCGAAAAAATAATGTTGTTTCTAATTATCATGCAATATGCATCAATTGCAAAATTAAATCTTGGGATCACTCCAATCAGGTCGAAGAAGTGATCTAGTTGCTTGTACAGCTATACCAACAGTATTTAGTGCCGAAAGACTAATAAGTCAGTGCTCATGATTTGCTTTTGGATGGCATTGTTCTCAAGTTAAAGCTATATATGTTACATAACAAAAGGTTCAATTTGTTTAACCATATAATTTCAATTGTTTTTCGTTATAGCTTTCTCCAAACCGGTTGGCACATCTGCGTTCTATATCCAAAAACCTATCTTCTCAGGAGACAATAACTGGTAAAAGAAAAACTGAGAGAGTTTTCAATGTGCTTGGAAGTTTCTCTAAGCGTAAGATCTGTCCCATTCCACCTAAAGCAACAAGAGAAGGCTTATGCACACCGTCTCATTTTTGTGCAGCAAATTGTATCAAGTGGCCAGAAAGCAGTGTTGCATGGAATTCCCTTTCTTTGAATCTATCTAAGCATGGAAGGGTAATTGTTATAATTTTCCATTTTTTATGTAACATTTGTTTTAAAAAAGTTTTCCATTTGTTTATAAAAATGTGTCGAAATTATGGAGTTGAAGCGAAAAATATCCATTTGAGTTTATGTACATGGATTGTAGGAAGCAGTAAAGCACAGAGACTTAGCACTACAAACTGCTCTTGATGCTCTGATGGAAGCTTCTGCTTCTGATATATTGATTCAATGTTTGAGGTAAATTGCACATTGTTTTGAGGAAGAATTTCAGCTATGTATCATGGTTTCAAATATATATCACTCATCCTACATACTAGCACCATATCCATAATGCATCTGGATTGATTTTTTTTCTTCTTTTTTTTTAGTATTTAGCTCTTACTGCTAGTATAGGATCTAATTTGCTGTTTGGCTTACAGATTTGTGCAATTAGTTGGTAGTATCAGTACCAGTAAAATTTGGTGATACCAAATCACTTGTTGGTGTTCTTTCTTTTGTTGTAAAGTTCTACTCAGAATTTATAGTACATTAATGTCAATTTCAATTATTTTCAGTACATATGCGGAGATACAATCTGACAAGGATGATGACCCAAAAGATCTGATAGACAGATATTTGAAATTTCAAAAAGAACTTGATCAAGCTATACTAATTATCCAATCAATGACCAGACAAAAGCAACTTAACAAAACCGTTTCAAAAATTGCAACTGAGAGAAAACAATGCGCCTTTTCGTGGATCAAATCTGCGCTTGAATCAGACCTCACAAAGTATCCAAACCAAACAATTTTTGACTCAAAGTTTCCAAAACCTGTAGATGAAACAGTTGGGGAAAGTAAGATTGTGAGCCCTGTCACATGTTGTCACAAGCCAAGATCACGGAGAAATTGCGACAATTTAACCGAACAAAATGCCTTCTTGACCGTAATTGAACTAGCAACAGCGCTTAGAAATGAATCAGCTCAATGGTTCTTGAAGTATGTGGAGAAGTTCCTAGATGCCGTTGAGGCATGCGAGTCACATATCGGAGGACTACTTTGTCAGATGAAAAAACTTGACGATTGGTTGAATGAGGTTGTGAAAAAGGAGAAGGCGGTTGTGCTGGTTGATAGAAATAAAGATTGTGCCATGTTGTCAGAAGAAGAAGAAACTGATGCTTGTGAGCGGGTGCGAAAGAAGATATATGGTGTCCTTCTGAGGCATGTAGAGAGTGCGGCGGTTGCTCTCGAGAGCATCAGTGCTACTGATGAAGAGAAATAGATAGAATAGTTGTTGAACACAATTTTTATTTTTCATGGTGTTTTATGTTTATACTCCCTTGTTATGAATGAGCACCCGCATCTACTGAGTTAAACTCAGTCGAGTGATTTTAATTTGGGCCTGTCTTAGATGCACGGGGGTCTTTAAGATTCGTGTCGGATTAAAATAAATGGTCCGAATCTCATTCTATCATGTCAGCTACCTGACTAGATCTGAATTCCTTGTTTATGTGTCCATAGTTTCATCTGATTTTTGTACAAATGTGTACAGTAAGAATGTGATCCATACAATTTGTTTAATATGAGAGTTTCCGACCATTGCTATTTTATTCAAAATTATATAAAGATTAATTTTCAAAACTGTAGAGATTGTGAACTTGGTAGTAGGGATAATCAAGTTGTATTATTTTCCCTGACCTTTAACAATTGCATCAACTGTACGATAATTTATATAATTTGAGATGATATAATTGTCGAGGAAGCAAGGAAATGTGCATTTTGAACAATCACTATATATATTTTATGGCAAATTTTGTAAACCCAATTTGTGTTTATCTAACCCGATAATATACACGTACGATAAATCCAATAGAGATGGATTTGGGTTCATAAGGTATATAAATTCTAAAAGGGACACCCGTCTATATAAATGTAATGGGCGGATATAAACATTGTGTTCTCAGACGAGCCGGATGTTCTGACATGGCGATGAGGGAAGCAAGACAGGTATACCTCCAATTCGATTTATAGGATCTTAACAGATGGAGGGAAGATCATCTGCTATTTGAAAAAAGTTTGGAAAGCTAATGTGCCTCCATCATCGGGAAGAGTTTGAAATTGTTTTAGGTACTATTCTTGATAAGCTTCTTCTTTTTCTCTTTTACTTTCCTTTTCTTATTTTTCTATACGTCATGGGATAAACAGCAGTAAATCTTGTGCTAACAAAAACATTGTAAATATAAACATGAACGTAGAATTGGTTATGTTTGACTTGACCTTTATCGTGGCTTAATAAGCATTTTACTGTCTTGGAATTATCTGGTATATATCTTCAAACTAGTGGAAAAATTGGAATCAGGATCGGCCTATCTGGATCGGTTATATGAGGCAACCGACCCTAATAAGTATTTGGATCGGTTTGTTAAGAAAAACCGATCCTAATAACTATTTAGATCAGTTTTTAGTAACAACTGATCCTAATTATTAACTATTAGAATCGGTTTTTGTGGGAACTGATCCTGATACTTTCAGGATCGGTTTTTCTAGACAATCGATCATAATATAATTATCATTTGGATCGGTTGTTACTAAAAATTGATCCTGATAGTATCAAGTTCGGTTCTCACAAAAAATCAATCATATTTTCTTAGAACTGATCTTGATAGTATCAGGATCTGTTTTTATTAAAACCGATCCTAACACTATCAAGATCAGTTCTTTGTTTAGAATAACTGATCATGATATTATCAGGATCAGTTTTATTGACAACAACCGATCCTAATAGTGCATATAAGGCAAAATTCTGTGCGATTTTTGTCAGAAACTCGTCTCTCTTCCTAGGTCTTGCCTCTCTTAATTAGCGCAACAGTTATTTCGCCCTCCATTAATTCAACTATCTCAGCTCTTTTATCTCAGGTACATTTGATCATCTCTTTTCTCAAATTTTATATTAATGGAGCACCATTTATTAGCTAGCTATGATTCGGTTCAAACCCGAAACCCTAAATTCGGCCTATGCAAGTGGGTTATTATGATCCAGCCCCGCTCAAAATCTAAACCTTATAAGTTTTGATTTAGCTCTTTTATTGGTTCCACAAGCTTTTAAGTTTGAATATACCTCTTCTCATTTCAAGTTTTCCTTTAAATGTGGATATTTGAATGCACATGCTAGCTATATATGGTATATGTGTAATTTATGAGCAAATATATAATTAGCTATATATGACCTATATATTCTTTATATGTGGAGATTTTCTTTATAAGTTTGAATACCTCTTCTTATTTCAAGATTTGCATGCACATGCTTTTGAGTTTGCTATATATATATATATATATGCTATATGAGCATTTTTTTTTATTTCAACTTGTAGGATATATGCTATATGTACATCTCTTAATTAGGTTCCGATTTTCCGGTTTAATTTTGTAGATTAGCTATTGTTGAGAGATTTGGTGCAGTGATCTTTATCTCACTCGGTACGGCATCTAAAAAAGTTGTAAGTACAACATGCAAATAACTCATGTTTAATTAGTTTTGTGCATGCATGAATGTGTATTTTGATAGCTAGAGTACGTACGTAGATGTATTTATATTAGATATTTAGCTAGAGTATTTTCTTATGAGCCACAACTGCATGATTAATGCCTTTAGGTCATGATACCCGTTCAAAATTAATCCATTAGGGATTAATTTTGAATAGTCCCCATTTTGGGACTGTTCTTGGAATACTTTGTCTCATTTAGGATGTGGTCACATGTTAGTCGTGTTTTAGCATTTAAGAAAATTTCGGCAGCATTTTCCCTTAGTTCCCCGAGTACTCGGGGAACTAAGGGGAAATGCTGCCGAAATTTTCTTAAATGCTAAAACACGACTAACATGTGACCACATCCTAAATGAGACAAAGTATTCAAAGAGTGGGTTAGGATGGTAACCCGGCCCCATGTAAGCCCTATTGTGAACATAATTGAGTACCCCAACCTTGTTCTTAATTAATAGTGTTTTATTATAATTGCAGATGGACCGCAGTTGGATGTACGAAGCATCACATCTATCTGATGAATATATGACAGGTGTCGAGGAATTTATCAGAGTTGCTATGGAAGATATGGCGAGCAAAGGGAGTGCACTGATGTCGTGTCCTTGTCGTGATTGTAACAATGGTCAAAAATTTTCCAACCTGACCCAAGTGAAGAACCATTTAATCCGTCGTGGATTCAAGCAAGGATATAAGTGTTGGTTATGGCACGGTGAGAGTTTGTCAACCGGCATAGGTACTGGTATTGAGCATCAAGATTACCATACCGGTGATAATGACAGGAATAATCTCCGGGGATTGGAAACTGACATAGGCACTCGTACCCAGCATCAGGAATACCATACCGAAGAAAATGATGATATGGTGATAGATAGATGTGATAATTTTGATCAAATGTTACGTGATTTAGAAGATGATTTTGATAATGATAAGCAGTATTGTTTATTTGAGAATTTGTACGAAGATTCTAATAAGGAATTGTATCCTGGTTGTTCGAAATTTTCAAAATTGAAAGGTGTATTAAAATTATATAACCTTAAAGCATCTAACGATTGGAGTGATAGAAGTTTTACCGAGTTATTATAAATTTTGAAAGAAATGCTTCCGGATGGGAACAAGATACCACCTAATGTTTATGAAGCGAAGAAAATATTGTGCCCAGTGGATTTGGAAGTTCAAAGAATACACGTGTGTCCAAATGATTGTATATTATATCGAAATGAGTATAAAGATCTTCACGAGTGTCCAAAATATGGTGTATCACGTTACAAACCAAAGTAGATAACCAGTGATAAAAGTGATGATTGTAAACCGAATAAAAGACCTCCGGCAAAAGCATTGTGGTACCTCCCCGTGAAACCGAGATTGAAACGTTTGTTCTCAAATGCTAAAGATGCAAAATTAGTGCGTTGGCATGCAGATAACCGGAAAAAAGATGGAAAATTATGGCATCCCGCTGATTCTCCTCAGTGGAGAAATATTGACAGAGAGTTTCCCGAATCCGGACTTGACCCTAGAAATCTAAAGCTTGGACTGAGTGCAGATGGAATAAATTCACACAGTAGCATGAGCAGCAAGCATAGCAGTTGGCCGGTTCTATTGTGCATTTATAATCTTCCACCTTGGTTATGTATGAAGCGCAAATACATCATGTTGACCTTGCTCATATCAGGACCCAAACAGCCTGTGAACGACATACATGTGTATCTAGCACCATTAATTGAGGATTTAAAAGAATTATGGCAACCCGGAGTGCAGATATTTGTTGCATACAGTAAGGAGAAATTCACCTTACGGGCCATTCTTTTCTGCACCATTAATGATTTTTCGGCTTATGAAAATTTATCGGGTTACAGTGTCAAAGGAGAGAAAGCGTGCCATGTTTTCCTGGACAATACAATCAATGTGTGGCTACCTAACTCCTCTAAAAATGTGTACATGGGTCATCGTAGATTTCTTCCTGCCAACCACGTACATCGAAAAAGAAAGAAAGAATTCAATGGAAAGACCGAGAATACCAGAGCAAATTATCCGTTGACCGGTAAAGCTATTTACTCGCGAGTAAAGGATATCAAAGTTCAATTTGGGAAATTTAAAAAAAAGCGGTAAGAAAGAAAGGGGCACCGAAAATTAGTTGGAAGAAGAGGCCAATATTCTGGGATTTACCATACTGGCAGCACTTAGATGTTCGACACTATCTCGATGTGATGCATGTGGTTAAAAATGTGTGTGATAGCCTGGTTGGAACATTATTGAATATTCCGGGTAAGACTAAGGACGGTATCAATGCTCGGAAAGACATGCAATTCTTGAACATACGGTCGAATCTACAACCAACAGAGAAAGAAAGAGAAAGTGGGAAAACTTGTATATATCTAAAACCCGCAATGCATACGCTGTCGAAAGCAGAGAAGAAAAGCTTATTGGGATCCCTTCATGGTGTCAAAGTTCCATCTGGATATTCTTCGAATTTTAAAAACCTAGTTTCACTGAAAGATTTAAAATTGACAGGAATGAAGTCTCACGACTGTCATGTTTTAATGACACAACTTCTTCCTATTGCAATTCGGGGCATATTGCCAAAGTGTGTTAGGTAGACCATCACGAAGCTTTGATTTTTCTTTAACGCCATCTGTTGCAAAGTAAATGATCCTGATACGCTAGATGCTCTGTAGAAGGAGGTTGTTGTCACTCTTTGTCATCTGAAAATATATTTTCTGCCGTCCTTTTTTGATATCATGGTTCATTTAATCGTTCACATAATTAGAGAAATTAATATGTGTGGACCTGTCTTCTTGCGGTACATGTATCTGTTCGAGAGATACATGGGCCTGTTAAAGGCATATGTGAGGAATCGATATCGGCTTGAGGGCAGCATTGTAAGAGCTTATGCTGCCGAAGAGGTTATTGAGTTTTGTACTAATTACATGGACGATGCGAAAACTATTGGCATTCCTAAATCTCGGCACAAGGTTAGACTTCACGGGGTAGGCACAATCAGTGCAAAATTATTCGAGCCCGACCGTACAATGATGTCACTAGCACATTTCCATGTTTTGCAACACCTCACTGACGTTCATCCATTTTGGGACGAGCATATGACTCTCTTGCGGCAACAGAATCCTAAGAAATCCGACAAGTGGTTAATCGGCGAACACAATAAAAAGTTTGAAGGATGGTTTACACGTAGAGTCATGCAAGTTCCAGAGGGAGAAAACATTAAAGAAACTGTCAGATTGTTGGCTTTTGGTCCAGTCCATGTCGTTAGGACCTTCCAAGGATATGACATCAACGGTTACAAATTTTACATGAGAAAACAAGATTCAAAGAGTACTG
This sequence comes from Carex pumila, assembly GCA_033356055.1. Classification (NCBI taxonomy): domain Eukaryota; kingdom Viridiplantae; phylum Streptophyta; class Magnoliopsida; order Poales; family Cyperaceae; genus Carex; species Carex pumila. The sequence goes on from JARJHM010000028.1 coordinate 757,823, forward strand.
TGCAAAATAGTGGAGTGACGTTAGTAGCCGTTTCGAGTGATTTGTTAGATCCTAAAGGTGCCGAACCATCGCATGCATCGATGTCATATTACGGATTTGTTGAAGAAATTTGGGAGCTAGATTATAGAAAATTTAACATCCCGTTATTTATGTGTAAATGGGCCGATAACCGTAGGGGGGTTAAAGTCAATGAAGATGGTTTTATTTTGGTGGATTTCAGTAAGGTTGGATACAAGGATGATCCATTTATACTTGCAAGACAAGCCATGCAAGTCATCTACACAACTAATCCCGCCGATCGTTCAAGACATGTTGTCCTCCCTAGTAAAAGACGTATAATCGGGATTGATAATGTGGAAGACGAAGAAGCGTATGATCATTTTGATGAGATACCACCATTTTCCACTGGCATGGTATTTTTACCAAGCAGTGATGGAAACGAAACAAGTCACATGCACAACGATCATAATGAAGGAGAATGGATTGAAGGTGTTCCCACTAGTAACAATCCCTAAAAGCTTATGAGTATGTCAAAATATAAAAATATGAAAATGTGAGTTAATATTCGTTAATATTACTGACTTTATAATTTTTTTTTTCAGGATGAATTGAACCACTAGTCAGTGAGAAGCATGCAAGTAATTCTTCGAAATTTGTTGTAGCTTATATCTATTCATGGCGAATGTAAATTTTTAAGCTTATTTCGTAATTTGTAAATATCATCCTAAAATAATTATTTTTTTGTCTTATATACATCTTATATATACAATTATTTTTGTACAGTTATTTATGAAGATATTTATTTAATTATTTTTTTATCTTTCATTTATCTCAAACATATCTAATAAATTAAAATAAATCATAAAAATAAATCTGGATCGGTTCTATTAATAAAAATCGATCCAGATAACTATCTGGATCGGTTCTTTCTGTAAAAACCGATCCAGATAGTTATCTGGATCAATTATTACAGTGAAAACCAATCCATATCCATTTTTACATCAATTTTGTGTGAAAAATTTTCTATTGCAATTATTTTTGTACAGTTATTTATTAAGATATTTATTTAATTATTTTTGTTACTTTCATATATCTCAAACACATCTAATAAATTAAAATAAATAAAAAAATAACATCTGGATCGGTTCTGTACATAATAACCAATCCAGATGTCCATTTTTCTTTCAATCATTATATAAAAAATTAGAAAAGTAAATTACACAGTAAAATTAATTTTGTAAAATTATATTAGCATTTTACTCTAATATAATTCTTAAAGATTATGACATCTTAAAATTTATTTTGTAAATTGTATTACTTCCAATTTATTTTAATAATAACCATTTAATTATTGAATATATTATTTCATAAAACATATCTTATAAATTTTTATACATAATCTAGAGATATTATATTAGTAATTAAATTACATATATCTCAAACACATCTAATAAATTAATTTAAATCAGATAGCAACATCTGGATCGGTTCTGTACATAATAACTGATCCAGATGTCTTATTTTCCTTTCAATTATTATATAAAAAATTAGAAAAGTAAATTACACATTAAAATTTATTTTGTAAAATTGTATTAGCATTTTATTCTAATATAATTCTTAAAGATTATGACATCTTAAAATTTATTTTGTAAATTGTATTACTTCCAATTTATTTTAATAATAACCATTTAATTATCGAATATATTATTTCATAAAACATATCTTATAAATTTTTATACATAATCCAGAGATATTATATTAGTAATTAACTTACATATATCTCAAACACATCTAATAAATCAATTTAAATCAGATAGCAGCATCTGGATCGGTTCTGTACATAATAACCGATCCAGCTAACTATCTGGATCGGTTATGCACTTAAAACCGATCTAGATAGTTATCTGGATCAGTTATTATACAAAAACCGATCCAGATGTCTTATTTTCCTTTCAATTATTATATAAAAGATTAGAAAAGTAAATTACACGTTAAAATTTATTTTGTAAAATTGTATTAGCATTTTATTCTAATATAATTCTTAAAGATTATGACATCCTAAAATTTATTTTAGTATTACATTCTTAAATATTATAAAAATAAATTGCATAAAAAATTATTTTATAAATTGATTTATAAATTATTTCATAAATACTTAGAATATAAAAAGTTAGTAAATAATATTGTTAAATATAACGTACAAATTTTATTTACTGAATTTGTTACATTCCAAAATTTTAAAACTTGATTAAAATTGATAAATCGATCAATTGGCTTAAATAAAAAGTTTAATTAACTTAACGATCGTTCAGAAATTTTCTGACCGACTAAAACAAAACTAAAATTTTGTAATCTAAATAATGTATGAAATTATGCATAATAAAATTTAGAGATTTAGAAATAGAATAAAACATAGCACTAAGAATAAAATTATAATTATTCGGTAAATCAGAAACTTAGAAAATTCGCTACAATTCCTGGAATTTTTAGAAAAGAAGAAATTTGTTTAACTAGATTTGTGTAAATAAATAAATAAATTGAATTCCAAATAAGAGTATAATTATACGAAATTATTCGTGCGAGATAAATTATATAAAAGTTACCAATTTCATTTAATTGAGAATTTTAAGGATTTGATTTGATATTTATATATATAGACATAGATACTATCCGATATCGATTTATTCGAATTCTAAAATTGAATATATATAATTATATAAAAAGAGATCAAATTATTCGAATCTTAAATTGAGAGATAAATACACAATTTATATGTACAAACATAGTTACAAAAATATTATGAACTTTCGATTTGAATTTATGAAAGAAACGTAATTTAAACCAATTAAATGACCATATTGAAATTCAGAATTGTTTGAACCTTTGGATTTAATCTAGCACGGATCTTAAATGCTGTAACTTAAATTTTGGAATTTATATCAAACACTCATCTCATCCAGCACGAATCTTAAAGCAACCAAATTAATTAAACCCCTCTCCCTTCTGTCATTCCCTCTTTCTCTCCCTCTACGTAGTGGTTTGCTAAATCCGTTAGGGGTTGAACCCGTTTTGCCCGGCCCGTACCTGTTACCCGTGGTACCCGTACCCGTTGCCCGGGTACAAACGGGTAAACGGGTAGACGGGTACGGGTAATAAACGGACCGGACAACATAATTTTGAAAAAAACCCGTTGTACCCGTACCCGTCTACCCGCCAACCCGTACCCGCCTACCTGTACCCATCTACCCGTACCCGTACCTGACCCGTTACAAAATTTGAATTTCAAAATTTTTTTGGCGGCACCCCTATAGAATTCAGATCCAGTGCAATACCTGACTAAGTAGAATGAGATCTGAGTCATCAATTTTAATTTGGCATGAATCTCAAAACGGACCCCTATATCTAAACTCCATCCGGGATATGTCCTTTAACTTGTCACGAATCTCAAAGCAAAAAAATTCAGAAAAAAACAGAAAAGAAAAAAAAAAAACCCGCCCGTACCCGGGATACCCGTACCCGTCAACCCGCAACGGGTACGGGTAATAAACGGGTAGGGTAGTGATTTTGGGAAAACTACCCGTCTACCCGTTGCGGGTTGTACCCGTACCCGTCCTACCCGTCTACCCGCCCTACCCGTTACCCCTAACGGGTTACCCGGAACGGGTCACGGATAACCCGTTAGCAAATATATACCTCTACGGTGACAGACCCCCATCCCCAAACCCGCACCCCCCTCTGTTATGCCAAGCCCCAAACCCCAGCGGCTCCGCCCCCTCCCGTCGCCGGCGAACCCCACCGGACCCGCCTCTGATCTCTCCTCTCTTCCTCTCTGCCCGTGAGAGCCACAGCCGCCCCCTCTCTCTCTCGGTTTCTGCCTCCCCTTCCCTCTCATGAAACTCTAGTTTCTAGGGTTGAGGTGGTGCTGTCCCGGTGCTCTCTTGGTGCTGTGCTTGGTGTTGGCGTGGTGCTGTTCTGGTGCTGCATTGGTGCCGTGCTGGTGGTGGCTGGTGCTGCCCCGGTGTTTGCTTGGTGCCGTGATGGTGGTGGCTTGGTGCTGCCTCGGTTCGATTGGTGCTGTCCCGGTAATTGGAAGTGCCCAGTGCATGTGGTGCTCGCTGATTTTAGACGGCTGCAAGGCGAGGCGAAACCCTCGGAACCGATCGATCTCTTTTGATATTTTCTATTTCGGGTAATTGCTAAAATAATTTCTAAACTTCTTGATTTGTGTCATGATGAATTGATTAATGTTGTAGGATGGGAATTTGTTAGTTTTCGAGTACGGATTGTTGATTTTCCCGACTCGATCGATTTGCTCGAATAAATTAAATATAAGGGGCCAATTTGTAAGATGTAAATTGTTTGAGGCTATGGCCGACCATGCATGTGAAGTATTATAATTTGAGCCATATATGAATTGAAATAATTGTAAAGAGGCCTTAAATTGAAATGTTGGTAAATAAGCTTTGGAATAGCTCGTTATGACCATATGTATATATTTATGTGAGATTGGATAAATGTTAAGTAATAAAGAGGAATAAAAAGGGTTGAATTGCAAAGTAGACACCAATGGGTGAAATTATATTGATTAAGGACCAATATGAAAAAGATATGAATATATATGGAATGATAGCCATGACGTTGCTGTTGGGGCTATACTTGAATTAAATTGAAATGGTTGATTGTTGTGGGCCTTACTAAATTGGACTTGAATTAAAATGATTATAAATGAGCCGAAAGGTATAAAAGAATTGACGAATTAAAAGACGGCTTTTGGAATTTTAGTTTTGATAATGTAACTGAACTAAACCAAGTAAACGTGTAATATAGGCGTAGGCTTGGTCGAGCAAGACATTGCGAGGCAATTCGAGACGCCTGATCCTTAGATTAAGCGGTACGCTCGTCATACTAAGGTGCGGGATTCTTGGACTTGTTTGATACTTTATTTTCAGAAATTAAATTGTTTATTTGTTTGTCATGTTGAATGATTAATTGTTGCATATTTTGGAATTCATGCTGCATATTGATTCTTGCATAACTGAGAATGAATTGAATTGTTAGGTTAAGATTAATTGGCATGTTGGTATGGTTATTATTGGATTAGTTCTATTAATTATTCTTGATGTGAATGAGTCTGCCAGGCCGACCTGTTTAGGTGGCTGGATAAGGTAACGGTGACCTATCCGTTGACCTGTGTTTATAAATTTGCCAGACCGACCTGTTTAGGTGGCTGGATAAGGTGACGCTGCTGACTTATGCGTTGACCTGTTCGAATTTGCCAGACCGACCTGTTTAGGCGGCTGGATGAGGTGACGCTGCTGACTTATGTGTTGACCTGTGAGAATTTGCCAGACCGACCTGTTTAGGCGGCTGGATGAGGTGACGCTGCTGACTTATGCGTTGACCTGTGAGAATTTGCCAGACCGACCTGTTTAGGCGGATGGATGAGGTGATGCTGCTGACTTATGCGTTGACCTGTGATGATTTTGTGAGCCTGACCTATATGTGTGGCTTTGATATATTTGCTTGAGATTTAGCAAAGTTGACTTGTATAGGTAACTTTGATTCCGTGTGATTGCATTTGTCAAGTTGACATGTATTGGTGACTTGTAACCAGACCTTAGGAAATGGTTAAGCCAAACAGCAATTGCAGATGGGTGTCTAATAAAGGGTCCAGCTTGGTTGGCCATCTGTAGGCGTCTGTAACCCTACAGATGTGGGTTTGATAACGGTTCAGCTCGAAAGAACATCTGTAGTTGCTACAAGCCCTAATGAATTGAGTTATGAATCGAGTTAAGCTAAATAATTATGTTGTGTTTTGAAACTCATATTGTAAATTCCGTGAACTGTGTTTCAGGTTGATAAATTATTGTCGAGTAGTGGCATTCTGTTATTTATGATTACTTATATATATCTGTTTTGCATTGTTTATTGTTTGGGTTTCATTTTTGAATATAGAGTTTGATTGCAAGTCCAATAGTCTGAACTGTGGCAAATTCGCACTGAGAATTTATTCTCACCCCCTCTCCCCGATTATTTTCAGGTTTATTTTACGGATGCAGCAGATGAGGATATTGGTAATGCATATAAAAGATCCACTGCCTTGCGTGTATATGTGACACTTGATAAATACACGCGGCAGGCTGTCGCACCCGTGGATTTGGGGTGTGACAGAATTACAATATAAAACTTAATAAATTATTTTTACAAATTACATCTTAAAAAGTTAATAAATTTTGAATTAATTATTCTAAAAATAAATGCATACAAAAATTATTTATAAATTATTTTATAAATTTTCTTATTTAATATTAATATTCTCATTCCTTAAAATTAAAAATAAGTATCTAGATTGGTTCAGATTGAATAAAACCGATCCAGATTGATTAAAATCATGTATACATGAACTATCTGGATCGGTTATTACACTAAACCGATCGAGATAGTCCATGTATGCACCTCCCTCATTTTATTCGGGTACTTAAACAAAATTGAAAATTTTGAAAACACTCAAATAGTTATTTAATAAATTATTTCATAAAGTATCCACTCATATTTATACGTTATTTAATTACAAATTCATGTTCAATTTTAAAAATCTACTCATATTTTACTTAAACAAAAATTTGTTACTGAAGATATAAGTTAATTATTTAATAGAAATTTTATTTAATTTTCAAATTCTACTTAAATAATGTTAAACAGCAAAATGGTATCTAAATATATAAGATATATATTTCAACATCAAATATGTATTTAAAATAACATTTTGAAAAATATCTACTCATATTTATACATTATTTATACATTTTTTAATTAGCAATTCATGTTCAATTTTAAAAATCTACTCATATTTACTTAAACAAAACCATATTTATTATTCCTCAAATATAAGAAAAAACTATCAGGATCGATTTTATTTTTAAAAACCGATCCTGATAATTTGAAATTAAATTCCATGACCTATCCACCTATCTGGATCGGTTATTAGATTAAAACCGATCAAGATAGGTGTCTCCTTGCCACCTATTGCAATACTTGTAGACTAAAACCTCAAATCAAACTCGTGGCCTCTTCTTCTCAAAACCCTTGGCCTCTCCCCTCCTTCTCAAAACCCTTGTTCAAACCTTGTGGATGCATCGGCTCCACCCTCTCCTCCTCTTCAAAACCTTGTCCGCCGCCTCTTCTCCTCTGTGAAGGCGTTCTCCTCCACTCCTCCCTCTCCGTTGGCTTGGTGGCCCCGCCTCTTGCAATACTTACATGTGGATTTGATCTCCAAATCAAACCCGTGGCTTGGTGGCCTCTCCTTAAAATCAAACTCGTGGCCTCGCCTCTCTCTTAAACCCATGGCCTCTCCTCCACTCCTTCCTCTTTGTTGGCTTGGTGGCCCCGCCTCTTTCTTAAACCCGGCTCTCTCTCTCTCAAATTTGGGTAAGTCCAATCTCCCTCTCCCTCACTAAAATTGGTTTGTTAGGAATGGTTTAGAAATTGTTAGCATTTCGAATTAGAAATTGTTGTTAGGATCGGATTAGAAATTGTTGCTAATTAATTCGGTTTATTATGAATTTTTTAGAAATTGTTAGCATCGTGAGAAATTGTTAGCATTGTGAGAAATTGTTAGCATTATGAGAATTGTTGTTAGCATTGTTGCTAATTAATTTGGGTAATTAATTCAGTTTATTTAATTATTTTTGTTAACCCTAGTTACTCAAGTGTAATTGGTACCAAGGCATTGTGAGAATTTTATTTGGTATTTGTTGCTAATTAATTCGGGTAATTAATTTGGTTTATTTAATTATTTTTGTTAACCCTAGATTAGATCAATTTTGTGGTCTCATTTTAATTTTATGCATGGATTGGATTATCTCCTCTTTATTGCATTGTATAATCGGGTAATTGCATTGCTATTAATTGTTGTATGGTATAACTTTGTTCTACTAATTATAGTTCTCTAGAGATAATGTAGCATTAAGTTTAATTAATTGTTTTAAAAAAAATAGATATGGAAGGTGGCAATGATCATGATGGTAGTGTGTCGGCATCGATTAAGAAACGAGGAAGAGGGCCTAACAGAATTAAGGAGAAGTTTAACGAGAAAGACAAAACGCTGGAACTTGACAAATTTTTCAGGCCGGTTGTTACTCGAGAGACAACGAGTTTTGCAACGGATTTTGGGATATTGGTAAGAAGGAATATTCTTATAAGGTTCCAACGATGGAAAGATGTTCCAGATGAGTACAAGCAAAAAATATGGGAAATACTTAAGGTAAATAACATGATACTAATTTCATTAAAAACAATTTGATTAGTTTAACTATAAACCCTAATTTCTATTTGTTTGGTAGGTGAGCTGGAAATTACTTGAAAAAGTAGAAGTGAAGAAATATTATTATCATAAAATGGCTACTTGTCACCGGAAGTTCAGAACCGAGTTGACTAAAGTGTTGCACGAGGGTGAGACGCCCGATTTTGGTAAGCTCCAGATTGAAGAAAAAGACTGGGAAGAATTTGTCGAGTACCGAATAACAGCGGAATTTGATGTATGTTTATTTCTAGAAACCACCTATCTTATCTCTAATCTAGAATTCAAATTTTTTTATAATTAAGGCCAATTATTTATTTGTTGAAATTGAAAGCTGCCAGCCAGATTGGGACGGAGAACCAGGCCCACAACAAGTATCCGCATTTCTTGGGATCCAGATGTTACAATGGTGAAGGTTTTCAGAACAGACTTAAAGATGCTATGCAGGCGATTGCAGACGAGAAAGCATCTAGTGATCCGTCTTCCCAAGGGTCAACTAGTACTGTATTGACACCAGAGGAGCTTGTTGATTTGTCGGTTGAGCATAGGCACATCACATGGAAACTAGCCAGACAAAAGCTCTCAGAGGAGACCAAGGAACGCTTTTATCCAGAAACATACATACCGGTCATCAACAAAATTGTGAGGATTTAGATATTGTTATTCATTGAAATTTAACTTTAAATTATTATGTTGTAACATGCATGTTATCATTTCAGGAAGAACAAGAAGCGGCTTTCAAACAAGGCCAGTTGGCAGTCGTACGATACGAGGATGTTCTGGGAAAATCTCTGTCAAATCTAGAACATCCTGGGAGGGTGAGAGGAGTGGGAGGTATGATTCCACAGTCACAAACATTCGGAAAGGGCCGGATAAGGAGGACACGTACCTTGAAGACATCAGAAGAAGAAATTAACGCGAGAGTGGATCAAAGAGTGGAGGAGAGAGTAAGAGGAATAAATGAGAGATTACGGTAAGAAACAAGGTAACAAATGAAATATGAACTTGCAATTTTAGTTCAGAGACAATGGACCAACAAGAAAAGACATTTACCCCAACGGTCCTTCAAAGCAACTGCCAGTCAGTCAATCCATATGCCGATCTTTTCGGGTTTACTGAGGTAATGCAAATTTAGATTTAAATCAGTTGGTCTATGCCTTAGTTTCATATATATTCGGATTTTATTTGAGTAAATACATATACTTGTACAGGAGGCAGAACTCGGCTGCAAACTCCTGACGAAAGTAGGTGAGAATACTATTGTGGTGGCCATGGGGACAATTTATGTTCCAGTTGCACCTGGTGGAACAATTCACAATAGGCCGATGCCGCCCAACCATGCAAGAGTAACAGTGGATGGTGTTAAAGATGCGGACTTCCTACAGCTCCCCTTACTTGTACCAAATGGTGAGTAGTTAACCCTTGGATCGGTCGTCGGCAGTTTCACTGCATGGCCGATGCCCATGATATTGACAGGTTCATATGAGGTATATTATTGCTAAGTTCTTATACTTGTTAATTTGTATCTATATGACAGATTCATGGTTCATTATGGATTTTATTTCAATTTATTACGAAATTTTGCAGGAACCACGCGAAGAGGTACATCTTCCTGTAGGTGGGAAAGCAACGAGTCACTGCAAGGTGTTTGATGGTATCAACTTTGACAAGCTGGGACGAACATTCAAGCATCTGCGTGATCGATTTGCGGAGCTAGATGGTAGTCAATTCAAAATCGATCTGCCACTTGATCTTTTTTGTTCAGCAGACTCCATATCTGTTTATGTAGATGATTATGTGGCCTTGCTTGCACCGCAGGAGTGGCTCATTGGACCAATCATTCAGATGTGGATGCTGTGAGTTAATATTCGTAATAATTATAGAATTTAGTACCTTTAATTCAAATAAAACAAATTTGAGAACATCTGTATGCCTTTTTTTTTTTAGGTATTGGCACAAATACATCAAGGAGGAATTTCCCGATGTGTAGGTTGGTTTCATGGACCCCCAGCGGACGAATGCCACCTTGCTGAGTGATGATCGAGGAGATGTACTTCAATACATAGGGCAAGCACTCAACGAAAATCGGGACAAGAGATTGATATTTATACCTTATCACCACATGTTAGTGTTATATATATATATTCTAATTTTATTATACTTATATCAAAATATAAAAATTATATAATATGACATGCTACAAACCTAACATGTAGCAATCATGGGTATTGACCGTGCTTATGCCAAGATAAAGTGCATTGTACGTGTACGATTCTGATAAGAAAAGTAAAAAAATGCTAATGATCACTGGTGCGGTCGAGGAGTAAGTGCCATCCTAAATTTTACGTTTGTTTAGAATGCATTAGATTTTTTTATTATTTTATCATTTATCATTTTAAATATCTCTCGTAAGTACTGATTGTTCAATGTGTTCATATTTCAATAGTGTTTTCGTCAGGGTAATGGAAACTTCTTTGACGATTAATAACGATTGCAAGGTAATAGTTTCTATTGAGATATATGATTATAAGGACCTAGATGCCAAAATTGTGAATATCTAGACATATAAGTCATTTGTATGCTCATTAACATACATTTCAATTTTTTCAAACTAATTATGTAGTGCCCACAACAACCAGCCGGCTGTGAATGTGCATATTATGTCATGTTGCTCATGCAAGACATAATAAACGAACACATATATACTTTTCCGAACTTAAAGGTATGCATTTATATATTTTCAAAAAGTAATTAAGCATTGTTGCTTCAAATATAATAAAATACACAATTAATTGTGCATGCTCTTCTATCTTTTAAAAAATGTAGGACATTCCCGCTAAACATACTGTACAACGCTTGAGCGACTTACGAAAAATGTGGGTTCAAATTTTCCTGAAAGAGGTACAGTAGACATGAAGTATAACAATTTAGAATGTGTAAACTTAATATGTAGGATGTGTATGTCTATGATATTTAATTTAAGATTTGTACGTGATTTGTATGTGTAAACATAATTTAGAATATGTAAACTTAATTTGTAGGATGTGTTTGATATCTATTTGTGATTTGTATGCATATTTATTTATCAATCTGTGATTTGTATCGGTAGCATATTAATTGGGCTAGCATATATATATATATATATATATATATATATATATATATATGAGGAGGGATCAACTGCACCAAAATTCCATGCTCCAAATTCGGTCCAAATCCTGAACCGCTTATCTCATTTTTTATAAACGCCTCAGATTTGTCTTGCCTCCGACTCTTCATTTCCAAATATGCATGCTCAATCCTCTCCAGTGAAGAAAAACACTCCTAAATCCCTCTCTCTGTTTCACACTTTCTCCCCCCGACCCCACCTGTCTCAACCCCGACATTGACCTTTCACCCTCGTTTTTTCTCAAGCTCTCTCCCTCTCGCCTCTGTGGATCCAGCGCTCATTTTGGAGTCTTCGCGCCCCTCTCCTCTCTTTGTTTTCGCAGAGATTCAACACTCAATTTGGAGCCTCTGTGCCCCTCTACTCGTTCTCTTCGCTTGGCTTCGAAGAGCGAAATAGACCTCCGTGCTCCTTTCCTATGTTCGTCACTCCGGCGACCTGGTCACACTCTGTCAATTTTGAGGTAAGAAATATTTTTCGTAAATGCATACTTTTTTTGGCTTATTATCTAGATGAGTTTCCTTTCTTTTTTGATAAAATTGATGTAACTAATCAAATACCGTATCTGCTGATTTTGGTAATTATTTCTTGCAAGCACGAGGTTCATTATTTGTTGTTTAGTAGTAGACCTGCAGTTGTAGATTCCTTTTAGGCAGCAATCGGCTCACAGATCAGGAGGTTTAATTAGGTATCATAATGAAGAGAAAGAGGAGAAGGAGAAACCATGGCAACTTTCATCTACCGGAGGAAATCAGAAGCAATCTCTTCGAAATGGAGAGGACAATAGATTATTATTTCTTGCCTATTTTGTTCACTGGAGCGAAATGGAAAAACTTTACCGCACATTTTTGGAAATGAAGAGTCGGAGGCAAGACAAATCTGAGGCGTTTATAAAAAATGAGATAAGCGGTTCAGGATTTGGACCGAATTTGGAGCATGGAATTTTGGTGCAGTTGATCCCTCCTCTATATATATATATAAATGGAAGCTGGCCAAATAATTAAAATTTTATTTTTTACATTCAACCAAACATCTGGATCGGTTCTTATTTAAAAACCGATCTAGATATGTAATTTTTAATAAAAAAATTTTGAAAATACTATCAGGATCGGTTTTATATAAAAACTAATCTTGATAATACGTATCTGGATCGGTTTTTATTCAAAAACCGATCTAGATATGTAATTTTTAATAAAAAAAATTCGAAAATACTATCAGGATTGGTTTTATATAAAACCCGATCTTGATAGTACATATCTGGATCGGTTCTTATTCAAAAACCGATCTAGATATGTAATTTTTAATAAAAAAAAATTCGAAAATACTATCAAGATTGGTTTTATATAAAACCCGATCTTGATAGTAAGTATCTAAATCGGTTGTTATTCAAAAACCGATCTAGATATGTAATTTTTAATAAAAAAAATTCGAAAATACTATCAGGATCGGTTTTATATAAAAACCGATCTTGATAGTACGTATCTGGATCAGTTATTATTCAAAAACCGATATAAATAACAACTATTAAGATCGGTTTTATTAAAAAACCGATCCTAATAGTTTCTATTTGGATCGGTTCTTTAAAAAATATAAAACCGATCCTGATAGTATCAGTATCGCCTTCATCAGGATTGGTTGAATTTCAATACTGATATGTGTATATAACCGATCCTGATTCCATATTTTTCACTAGTGTCAATAAGAAGGTAAGTTTTCTTTAAGTGACGAGGGATCTCTCAACAAGTATAAGAGAAGTGCAATTAGTGCAAATTGTTGACACTAAATATGTATCGTGTTTATAAACTTTGCCACCATATTCACATATTACAAAGTTTACAAGAAAGCTAAGTGAAAAAGGATCCAATTTGTAAGAAGTGACTACGATCATATTCTGATACTCTTTTGATCATTTTGAGAAGTTATAATAAAAAAACAAAGAAAAAGGAAAACATCACAGCGAGAAAAGTAACTAAATGTTTTTTTTTTATTTGTTTATTCCTCCCTCATTGGTGTCAATTCTCCATCATTTTGTTAATGAAGTTACTATTGACATCTACTGAGGTCAATGTTAATGTTGACTCCGTTATAAGCAAGAGGAGCGTACATCCACAGATCGTCTGAGCTAAGAAGCTGCATTAACCAAAAGTTCAAAAAAAAATAATACAAAAAAGGTAAGTACCAAAACTAATATATTTATATAAGAGATATATAGTTTTTTTTTATTGTTACATCTTTTTTATTATTTACTATTAGACAATATTATATATTGAATACCTTAATTTGCATTTGCATGAATTTCACATATTGAACTGCCTCTTCCAACATTGTGCTGATGTCAACCTGTCAATCAAATTCAATCCATTAGAAGCAGTTTCTTCAAAAAGGAAGAGTAAAAATACATAAATAATTCAATCAAACCCACCTTTGTTCCATTCGGTACAAGATTTTGGAGAATTCTCAGACGCTGATTGATCTTCTCTCTCCGCTTCTGCTTAATGAGGGAACATCAATTAGAAATGGCCAATAAACACTATACGGATATTATAACAGTAGGATTTGATAATTAAGTTATTATATATATAATGATAACATACCCTTGCATATAGGCTTTGGGAGTCTGTTGAGGATCCCCGGCTGGCCTTTGATTTGCTATTTGAATTATTTTTTGGATTACAATTCGCATTTGATTCCCCGTTCAATTCATCCTCTGAGCTACATGAACTTGACTCTCCATTGCTACTCTCTTCTTTGCTAGTTTTAGCCCTTCTCGGTGCCTGTAATTTTGAAATACTAAATCAGAACCTGATTCATATTATTGAGTACATGCATCAATCCATGGTCGAAAGAGTTTTGAATGTAAAAAAGAATAACTTACCCGAACAGATGGCCTTGATTTCTTTCTTGGCACTTTGTTTGATATACATTCAGTGTCATCATTGGTTTCTTTCTCACTGCAATTGATTTCGAGCTTCCTTTTCTCCTTCAGCTGCAGTGCATTTTCGGTTTCCACCACCCCATCGGTGAAAACTTGACCCTCGCATTGTTGGTTGACATCAACATAAAGATATGACATGGTATGCGGGTCTTCTGGCATGCATCCAATTCCTGGTTGGAGGCTCTCGTAACCAAGGGAAGGGAAGAAGGAGCAATTGTTAGGATTTGACCCATAGAAATTGCATGGATCAGCATTGTAAAACTCCGCGTTGGGAAAAGAGTTATGTGAAGAATCCTCATGGAGAGGTAAGAAATCGGGTTGCATTGGCATGGTTTGATTGAAGCATTGCGAATTAAGCCATTGTAGCATCATTTCTGACTCATCAGTGCAAATATTTTGTTCATATGTTACTGCACAGTGATCCATTTCTTCGAAATTTTTTGAGACTTTATGATTTGGGAGAATGGTAGAATTAGAAAGAAAGGAACTGATTCAATGCTTGTTATGTCTCTTTGGGGTGTTGATATATATACTCTGCTGCTGAGATCGAATAAGTCTGAGCGGTTTTATTTGACTAAATGAGCTCTACACAATTTTTTTTTCCTATTTTAATGTAAAAAAATTCTTCAATTTCTCATTATTAAATTCCTTTCTAATGAGAATTTTGTTATGTCAAAGTCAGACAGGACAAACCAGCTCAATCCTTTCCTTGCTAATGGAGATAGCTATTGAGTTAAAAATATAGAAAAAACAAAAACAAATTGCAGCTAATTAGGAAGCCCTTCCTCTCCAGTTTATCCCGAACTGGACATGATATTTTCTCTCAGAAGGCCCTCAGATGATGATCACATGTTAAACTTATTGCAAATGGACTATTTCAGAAATAGTTTGTGTAAAATGGAGAGGATTCAACCGCAACCACATTTTCTGTTTCTGAGGTAATCAAGGGGGAAAATTAATATAAATAGATTGGAATAATAAAGATTCTGGTTGAAGCTGATGTAATCTTATCATTAATTTTGCCTTAGGAAAGGTTGTTGAGTTGATTAGAGGTCTAAATTGGGTTGATTAGGGGTCTTAATGTGTCAAAAAAAAAGATGAAGTAGTTGGTACTTGGTAGGACGTGGAGGGTCATGTTAATTAATGCAACAGACCAGTTAATTAAAGATTTCAAACTTATAGGAACATGTTCAATTAGGAATCAAATCTGCTGCTTTTCTATAAGAAAAGCAGCAGGCTGTTTTTCCGAATCTAACCGTTCAAATTTATTGAGATTTGTGCATAAAAGGGTTTCTTCATAGAGATATGTGAATATAAAATTTTGAACAGTTAGATTCGGAAAAGCAGCAAGCTGCTTTTTTTATAAAAAAACAGCAGATTGATATCCGTTCAATTAATGCTCATGGGGTTATATTTGGTAAATTTAGAAAATTAAAGAAATAAATGCAGGCTAGAAAAAAAAAATATAGAAATGCTGTATGGATTGATACGGTGGGATATGATGAGAATGATCTTCAAGTTTGGAGCATTCTGATAATGTTATATCAACGTTGCTTGGTGTATATAGGTGGCAGATATTTTTGCTAAAATACCCACCACAAATTTTGGTTGGTAAGAACATATAATAATATGTATAAATAGTGATTACTGATTACTACCTAATATGATTGTTATTGTTATAATTATCATATTTGTCATCTCTTTTTTCAGCTATGAATGTCGGCATGCTGTAGAAATATATTTCAGCTTTATTTAGTATAGGGATTTATGCCATAGTTGGGAATATATTTTAGAAAATATTTGGCATTTTAATTTGTGGTGCCCTTGGAGTCGGCAACACAAACCACATTTTCTAGGACAGCTTGCATGATTGTCAAGTTTTCTCAAGGAGAAAAATATTAAAAGAATATATTTATAATTTTAAGGAACTTAAAAGAATTCTATGTGCATGGTTGCCTGATTTAAAATTTCTCTTTTCATTGATAATTGCATTATCTGTGTGTTACAAAAGGTAGTTTGGCAGATGATATATTTTTAAGCAATTGTTAGAGTTTTTGTTGGTTAGAAACTATACGTTCTTGATAGAATTGGTAATATATCATAAATAATTCCATAATCTATAATTTAATATTGGAAAATTTTAATGATTTTCATGTCTTGTATTTTCAGCATTTATAACTTTTAAATAGATTCAGAACGAGTGTACTTGATATGATTATCATCATTTATTTATTGAAATTAATTGTATTATACAGCAAGAATTCAATGTCAAAGACTTTTGTCGTTACTCGTTAAAAGCAACATTCTGTTCAAAATTCAAACAATAAAGTCAAAACCTTTTTGAAGTGTCTATATCATCTCAATTACGCATCTAATTAAATATTGCCTTTTTATTTTCCAATGGATGTAAGATGTTCAAATTTGGCATTGGTTCTTATTTTATTTTTGAGATTCTTTATGCATGTCAATAGTAAAATTGCAAGTATGCAATTATTTGTTTATGCAGTGCCTATCGTGTTAACAAATCTAATATTAGCATATTTTTTCTGTTAAAAATTAAATATTAAAAAAAGTTGAGACAATACTTCCTCAATTGAGATTTGTCGTTAAAAGGTTTAGCACAGGAAAATCTCCTCTTTAAATTTACTATTAATTACCTCAACCCTACACATACAATAAAGAGTCTGGATAGTATATTTGACATTAGGAAAATAAATCTGCTGTGATTCTAAAGGGATCGCAGGACCCTATAATTCCAAATCTAATCTTTTATTTTTTAAAATGCATAAATTTTAACAACAATTATTTTTTATGCACGAATCTCTAGACAGATAAATGAATAGATTTGGAATAACAGTCTTGCGATCCCTTTAGAATCACAGCAGATTTATTTCTATGATATTAGTGTCATTTCAATCTATATAACACAAACTCCAAAACATATCGAAATGACTTCAAACGGTAAATTCAAACCGTTCAAATCTATTTATTTTATTAATTGTGTATTTACATGTAAAATTTATAATTTTTCTAATTTGTTAATATGCTACCCTATTCATAACTAATATCCTACTTTATTTTAGTATGCTACACCAAGTATAACCTTCAAAAGCGAAGTACTAAATTAATATGAAGTTTTGTGACCCCAAGGCGCAAGCAAAGATAAATCAGCAATCAACAATAGGTATATTCCTCATATATTCTCACCCACATAATAATATAGCCAAATATCTTGTCGTACAAACGAGTTCGTGGTGATGTATTAAAAAAATAGTTAGATGAAATATGTTAATTTGTTAGAGTACATATCACTAGTTTCTGGTCTTTTTGTCTCCTTTGAGGTGCATGAAATTATTAAGGAGCAATCAATTGTCATACTTAATCATGTGCATAAGTATATTATGCATAATCTAAAATATCATGTATGATTTATCCACATTTTTCTATACTCAAGGTGGTGAATCATGTGGCTTAATCACAACTGCCATTATATGTTTTTTAAGTTTAAATAAAATAAGTGCCGTTTCTGCTTATTTATTTAATTAATAATAATTATAGGGGGTTGTTGGGATAATCATCAGCTCTCTCTTTCCCTTTCCCTTTATTTATTTTTTCTTTTACATTTAACTGGTGTCAATTGGATACTTAAAACCATAAATAAGATTCCCTAAGAAAAAACATATCTTTAAATGGCCATATAAGTAACATAAGAAATAAAAATAAAAGTTTAGGTCAAAGAGAGGGGGAGGGATATCAAATGAAATAAAAAACAATTGAGTTTATAATATACGCTGCTTCCCGGTTCCCACCTAAAGTAGAATTTATTTTTCTAATGCAAAATCATTAAAGAAATATGCTATTGTAAGTACATTTAATGTGAACCGGTTACCCTTTTTTTTTTAAATACTATAAACTAAGATATGTTTATAATTTTCATTTTAATACAGAGATATATATCAACGGTCGCCTTTATTCACCTCATCGCTATCATGTTTCCTATTTCCAATCATGTACTCGGTCGCTTTAGTTAAATATAGCAATAAAAAATGAAATATGAAAAATTACTTCATGAAATCTAAGAAAATTAAAAAATTTCGATTGACCCAAAAATAATTAACTCGGAATATACACCAATAGCTAATGGAGTAATGGGAAATTGATTAAATTATCTGAGAATTAATTTAGCACAGACTTTTTATCTAGGACCATTATGTACTACAAAACTTGGATTAATGACATCATGTAAAATTGTCTCTCTAAATGATTCCGGAGAAAATTTTATTTAAAGTCGGGAGTTAGGCTAATATGACATTGTTGTTATTTGAAACTAAATAACATCACATCTTAAACTCTTAGATCTGCTTTAAAATTTGTACAAAATATAGTGCTTGAACAGTAAAAGCGGATATTACGAATCTTAAAGCAGATCTAAGGGTTTAAGATGTGATGTTATTTAGTTTCAAATAATACCAATGTCATATTAGCCTAATTCTAAAGTCGGACCTGAATTATAAAATTTATGCGAACAATTTAGATTCATGAGATCAGGACAGATCCATATTGAGAGAATGGGGATCAAAGACGCTCATTTAAATTGATCTCATACACAATATGAAAATTTTATATGATTGATCACCATTACGTTTACCTCATAACTTGAAAGTCTGATTTTATCCTTGCACGAACCATTTAAATTTATGAAGTTCTATATAATTTGCACGAATCTTGACACATAGAAGATATTTTGGACTTTGGATACAATTTGTCAAGGTACTTTGGACAGCCCACAATTCTTGCTACAATGTTATCCTTTATTAAAAAAAAATAGAAACAAAGTCATATCGGAAATTATCCTACCGCGGTAGAACTGGTGAAATTATTTTTCTCATCGACAATAGGTTAAAATCATTAAATAATTTTCGGATTTTTTTTTCTTTCAAAAAACTCGTTCTTAAATAAAAATGGCAATTTCCAGCTGCTGCCGCAGGTTCCGATTTATTTATTTGTTCTCTTTTTTCCCCGTTTGCCTTCAAAACCGCCGTTCAATCAGTTGGATGAAATAATTAATAATGATAAATGCTGGAAATGGAGAAAAAATGGTTAGTTACAAAAGAATCCTTGGTCATACATAAATCTGAAATTGCAAAAATATCAAGCAGAGCGCCTGTACCACACTACCATTAGGAAGAAAAGACAAAAACAAGAATTTTTTAAAAATGTTTTAGTTAAAAAACTATGGGACTGACATTATTATAATTTTAGCGAAAAATAATAGGAGATGTTCTCATCATTGTTATATTATTATTAGGAATTATTTCATTCCGAAAATAAAACTATGTATTGAAGACGGAACGGAGGGAAGGGATAGGAATGGGGTCAATTAATTTGAGAGCTGCCAAAAAAATTTATGAAGTCGTAGCTCGTTCATTAACTACTCATTTTAACTCATTCAGTTACAATTTAAGTTAATTTTAATTTGAATTAGCTGACTCGTTTAATTAGTTAGCAGAATTTGAGCATGTTCCAACTCACTCACGAAAAACTCGAGTTAGCCAAATCCCATGTCATATATTCTAAATAACTACTAAAACTCACGGACCCAAATCCAACTTTACTCACTCAAATTCTAATCCAAACTTAGAGATGGATTGGAGTTAAATGAGTTACGAATGGATTGTGTGACAAATCGAGTTGATAATGAACTGAACTCGAGTTACATTTACAATTTGTTATTGTCATTTCAACTTGAATTGACTCGCTTATTAACTTAATAAGCTGAGCTCGAGTTGAGAGTAATTTCCTGAAATTCCACTCATCTACAGTCCTAATTGATCCCTATTGTTTTCTATAATTTATAGTAAAATGACATGGTATTGTAAAATTAACTCTTATGCTCCAAAGAAATTTTTATATGATTGATCCCATAGTGCAAAAACTTGACTTCACCCCTAGGGATGAAAACGGAGCGGATACGGAGCGGATAATGCTGATACCATATTCGCATCTGTCGGATAATGAGCGGATACGGATACGGATAATAAACGGATATCAAAATTCAAAACCAAATCCGCCTTAAACGGATACGGATACGGAACGGATAGTCTACGGATACGGATTCGAATACGGATATAAAACGAATAATGGTCGGATAATTAAGGTATATGAACTTCTAAGATACAAATATTAATTAAAATATTAAATATAAATATTAATGAACTTATAAGAGATGGGAGATAATCTATTCATATAATATATATATATATATATCAAATAAGTGTATGGTAATAAAAGATGTTGTGGTGTAGTGGTTTGAAACTTAGTCTAAAGGCATTGAGATGGGAGGACATGGGTTCAAATCCCATCTATAGCAAATATTTATTTCTCTTTTATATGAGTATGGCCAAATTATCTGAATCCGGATAATCCGGATATCCGCTCCGTTTAGGACTCCGAATCCGTATCCGTATCCGGATCTTTTATGGATTTCCGAAAATTATCCGAATCCGTATCCGGGAATTATCCGAATCCGGATTATCCGGATTCGGATTATATCCGGATACGGAGCGGATATCCGCCGGATAATCCGGCTCCGTTTTCACCCCTATTCACCCCTCATTGAAGAATAATTTAATTTTAAATAAAATAAATTCTATCTAATAAATACAACATCAAAAATATAAATAAAATTTTATACATAATTAGGTAATATAGTAATTAATTTTGTACATTGAATTAGGTCTGCTCCGCATATTAATAAATATTTATTATTAAAATAATAAATAATTTTTAGTTATGTAATAATTTAATAATAAGTAATAAATAATAATTAATCTAATGATTGAAAATATTTGATGACTTAATATGGTTTAGAAGTCTTGCAGTTTTATTTTTTTTTTACAAATTATCAATTAAATAACCTGCCTTGGATTTGTTGTTAGTTTGGCTGAAATATCTTTTGAAACGGATCCAATAGAACAATATAAAATTTTAAAATAAAAGTTTGTGGTGCTTTCCTTGGCCAGAGCAGCATCTTTTTCATTCTAACAAATTAGTTCTAGTTCCTTCAGAAAAAAATAAATCAGGTCTGGATTTTGTTCGGTACAACTGTACAAGTGCAAAAGGCCGGTACCCAATTACATTTCAAACTTTGAAACCGCCTTATTTAAAAATTGCAAAGAAATTTAATCATAAGCATTCTAACTATAAAATTGAGCTTATTGACAATTGAAAAATGATTTAGGGTCAAATAGACTTAGTCCTGATTAATTATCAAGTAATCTGAAGAAAACTAGCAAATTAATTAGAAAGACAACTATTATACCAAATAATAGCATGATTATGATTAGGTAGAAAGTGACGTATTAGAGAATTTTATTTGTAATTCAATTATTAAAACAATATTATTAATATTATTATTGTGAAATATACTAGACGTTTCACCTGGGAGAAATAAAATATGAAGGTGAAATAGGTAAGCGTCAACTATTATACTATAATTTAGTCAATTTAAGTAATAATTATGTAACAAGTTGACATAATTAAGTAAGAATTACACCACTTGCTATAAGATATTCGTTTAGAATTGCCTAGATGGAGAAAATAATTATGTAATAATTAAGCAAATTGTGGAACTAGTCTCCGATTAAGAATATTCGCTCCAAATTAAGTTGGATAAGTTATTAGCACTAGTCTTTGCATCTGATCAAATTACAAATTGAAAAAGAAATTACATTTTTTTTTTAATTTAAAAGAGTTGTGTTATGTTTGCAATACTCCAAATAATAACATAATACATTTTCATTCTTATATTAAACATATAGATATTATGATCCATCAACGACTGTAATTAAAAGATTAAGTTTCATATTAATTTTTTTTATAATATGCATCTTTTTATTTTTATTACCGAATTTAGTCAGAGATGTACTCATCACATGCAAATTGTATTATCTTTCTGATTGGTCTTGATTTCTTTTAATTTTTAAATGTCATTTAAGGAATTTTGAATCGGTTGATAATTGATTGATCATGTTTTTACTTCTTTCTATTTTTATATCATTTAAAATTGTTATTTGTCATTTGTATGAGATGTTTTATAAAAATATGTTAAAAAGGGGTCCGGCTAATTTGCTGCCGGCAGCATTTTAGTTGGAGATGCTGCCACTATTTTTTTTATTTTCTGATGTCCAAACAACAAATCTAAATGTTAGATTTTTAATCTATATTATAATCTACTTGAAGACCAAATTTTAAATTTTTTGAAATTTTTTTACTGTCTATTAAGCTAGTTTGAAAACCGCTAATTTCAATACTGCAGAAATTTACTGAAAACAGTGGTTTTCAAACTAGCTTAATAAATAGTAAAAAAAATCCAAAAAATGTAAAATTTGGTCTCCAAGTAGATTATAATATAGATTAAACATCTAATGGTTTAGATTTGTTATTTGGACATAAGAAAATAAAAAAATGGTGGCAGCACCTCCGGCTAAAATGATGCCGGCAGTGATATCTCCATATTATGTCTAGTTTACAGCCCTAATTCGCACTAAAACCTGTGTTTTAAAGCCTATAAATGTGAAATTTATACTTGTATTTCGATGAAATGTGGTACTGCTATGTTTTGTTTGGTATTTTGCAGGAAAAATGGCGAAAAACTGGTTCTGACTACTTTTCATACGGCCCGTATGACATACCGTGCGGGCCGTACAGGATCTGCCCCACCACACAGAAGGTTCCACATTAGAGGCATCAAGTCTTCAAGACAAAACACAGGCATACGGCCTGTATGGGGTTCCCTACGGGCCGTAGGACGCTAAATGGGAAAATCCAGCTGGATTTTGAAATCAGCTTAATTTAAGGAGGCCGAAAAGGAAACCTCTGGAGGCAATCTGGGGGCATTAAAGGAGATATTCCTCACCAAAAAAAGGGATTCACCACTGGGACTTGAACAACCTTTCTTGGAGCAAAAAACAAGGGGAGGAAGGGAGGAAGAGAAGTGAAAAAAATGCGAGTTTGCAATGGATCTTCGGATTTTCCACTGTTTTGTCATGAACTCCTTTATTTCTTGTTATTTGTGTTATCTTATGAACATGAGTAGCTAATTTACTTTGTTTCTAGGGGTAAGATGTAGTTTCTAGTTCGATTTTGTTGCATGCTACTTGGATTTTGTGTTGAATGCTTTGTTTTTACTTTGTTGAGTAGTATTTCGATTGCTTTATTTGTGCTTGCTTGAATTGATTAGTCATCCCTTTAGATGAATGCGCACATCTATGTGTTAGGAGTCAAGTCTATGACATTTAATTCAATCGAATAAAGTGTATGAAGTAGGGTGAAACCAAGGAGTACCCGAAAGATGAAACTTTCCTTGAGGCGAAAGTCCTTGGATACTTTTAATAAACCAACAAGTAACTTAGATAAATTAGGCCAAAATGCGAAAGTTGAGGTTCAACGCATCTAAGAGGAAAGTATTTGAGTCCGGTAATTGGGTGCTAAGCCAAAATGCGAAAGTTGAGGTTAGGCATCTAGATCTGATCAATAGAAACCCTAAATATTAGCACCAACACAGAAAACAATAGCTGTTGCATTAACTCGGCGTTCCATACGGACCGTATGGGAAACCCTACTGGCCGTATGCCTTGGGACTGAACAGAAATGAAATCTGAACCCTGAAAACGCTTTTTTATCAATTGAAAACAACTTTAATTCTCTTTTATTGTCTTTAAACTTGTTATAAATCAATAGAATTGTTATAACCAAACCAAATCAATTTCTCTCACTTCTAGAATCTCAAGTAATTTTATGATAAGTCCGATTGTTTCCTTCCACTCCCTTGAATCGATACCTTAACGTACTCATCGATATGATAGTTCACTTGCTATCTGATTTGACAGAGTGTAACAAATGTTTAAAAGGTATACCTTGCTATACCGAAACTTTGTAGCATATATTCTGTGTGCGAACAGACAACAAATTAGCCGGATCCGTTAAAAAGATATAAAATATATATGCCATTTAATATATTATTTAAAAATATTATTTACATGTAGATGTCATTTAATATGTCACTTAAGGAATGAATTTGTTATTTAGTCTAACAGTTTTTTTATAAAAATATGTTCAAAGCATGGACACAATACTAGTTTAACTACTAAGTATGTAAATGTGATTTACACAAAATACAAGAAAAATCTATTATGGTTGACTATGAGTAAATTATGATAAAATTTCAATAAATTTCTTTTCCATTTTTTTTTCCAATGAGCGAGAAAGAGACTGAATTAAATATAAAGCATACCGAGCAAAGAAACGTCGTATTTTTGTCATAATGGAAATGAGATCCATTACATTAGAGTTTTTGTGCATTGATGATGCATGGATACATTCGCACCGATTTTGTTATAGCAGTCCAAAAATTACGCAATTTCATAAGTTCACAGCTTGATTGACATTCTTTATAAATGATTAACATAACTATTAGGAAATGCATAATTCACATTCATTTAAAGAATGTTATTTACATATAGATGTCATTTAAGGAATACATTTGTTATTTAATCTAACAATTTTTATAAAAATATGTTCCCGTTATAAAGTATGGACATAATACTAGTTTAACTACTAAGTATGTAAATGTGATTTACATAAAATACAAGGCACTATGAGTAAATTATGATAAAATTTCAATAAATTTCTTCTCCATTTTTTTTTCAAATAAGCGAGAAAGAGACTGAATTAAATATAAAGCACACCGAGCAAAGAAATGTCATATTTTTGTCATAATGGAAATGAGATCCATTATAATAGAATTTTTTGTGCATTGATGATGCACGAATACATCTCTCTGTTGCACTGATTTTGTTATAGCGGTTCAAAAATAAGGCAATTTCCTAAATCCTAAGTTCACAGCTTGATTCACATTCATTATAAATGATTAATTAGGAAATACATAATTCACATTCATTTAAAGAATGTTATTTATATGTAGATGTCATTTAATATGTCACTTAAAGAATGAATTTGTTATTTAGTCTAACAATTTTTATAAAAATATATTCTTGTTATAAAGCACAGGCACAATACTAGTTTAACTACTAAGTATGTAAATGTGATTTCCAGAAAATACAAGAAAAATCTATTATAGTTGACTATGAGTAAATTACGATAAAATTTCAATAAATTTCTTCTCCATTTTTTTTTTCAAATGAGCGAGAAAGAGACTGAATTAAATATAAAGCAAATCAAGCAAAGAGACGCCGTAATTTTGTCATAATGGAAATGAGAACCACTATAATATAATTTTTTGTGCATTGATGATGCATGAATACATCTCTTTGTTGCACTAATTTTGTTATAGCGGTCCAATAATTATGGAATTTTCTAGTTTCACAGTTTGATTCACATTAGTATTTTAAATAGCTACCTATAGCTGCATTATATCTTTTTTGGACTATAAAAGCTAAGTTATGAAATAAAAATGCATTAGTTCAGCTATAACCACTATAGTTGTAATAGTTTATTATTATTACCGCTACGCGCTATTGCTACTGCTATGTTATATGATTTTTTTTTCCGATTTACATGGGCTTATGTGTTTCTGTTCATATTTTTAATGCTACATGGTTTTCTATGATAAGTATGCTAAACCGAACTATGTGTTTCTGTTCCTATTTGTGATTTAGCCTTTCATTCTATATCGAAAAATATTTAAATATTAATTCTTCCTTTTTGTTGCAAAATTATTGCCGTTCGTTTCATTGAAATTATTGCTGTTCATTTCATTGAAAGCTAATTTTGACTATTATAATATATAAAATGTTCAAAACAGTGTACTGACTTTATTTCACTTTTAAAATTAATTGCTCTTCGTCTATTATAATCTTATAATACTATGAAGTATGAACTATTAAATAATGTTGTTTTGTAGATTATTTTTTCTTTTTATTTGCATGATTGAAAAAAGTATAGACTTAGATTAGTTATCATGTAGTTGTTATTTCAATTCTCCAATATTAATTATGTTGATAATTAATAGAAATATAGAATATAAAATTTGAAAAGAAAAAAAAAACGCTATGTAAGATAGCTTCCGCTATAACTATATTATTCACAATAGCTTTTTTTTTTTCTCCCCGCCATACCATTATAATCACTATTTAGAATCTTCATTCACATTCATTATAAATGAATAACACAACTATCAGGAAATGCATAATTTTGCATGTTTGTTTTGTCCAGATTTGATTTAAATTCTTCCATGATTCAATCACACTGAAAAAACATCCAAATACCTTTTAATAAAATCACTTGTAGTCACTACCAAATTTAATAAAAACCCTCACTAATCACTACAAGTTTCTGAGGGAGATGTCAAAGATTATTCAGAAAACTTGAAGACTACCTAAATCTTTACTGGGCCGAATCGGTTACTATAAAGAATAAAGCCCATTGACAAGCCCACACTTAAAACCTCGCGCTTATTTACAAATCAGAAGCGGGACATCGGATTAAATTCAGTCAAAACCGTCACACGGACCATTTACACGGAAATAAAGGATCCATTTCCTAACTGATCAAATGCGCATAAATCTTGATTCAGGTCAGATAGCTTCGACTAGGTATCGGACCGTCGCCTGACTTTGCAACCAAAACCTAGTGGAGAAAATGTGTTACACATATTAATTAACCAAATTAGTGGCTGATGAAGGTCAATTGAAAAATCCTGGAAAAAATTCAATTCAGATTTAAAAGTCTGTTCAAAATCACTCTATCAATATTTTTCTGTTACAAGGTATGTATTTGAAAACATTAGCGAAAAAAGAAATACTTGGCAATAAATGGCATCTAAAATCTCGAAAAAAAATTGTGTTACAAAAATTAATTAACCAAATTAATGGCTGAGAAAGGTCTTAGACAAAAATTTATTGTCTGATAGTATATACATTTTTTATTAAAAAATTGTATAGTTCATATTTTTTTTTGTGGATTTTGAATGCATGGCTTCTACTTTCACTCTACAGTCTACACCAACACCACACTAAGAATAACTGTAATAGTTAATATTATTTCTCTAATTCAAGCTCTGAATCTGTCTTTTTATTTTAAAGCCTAATTTTTTATGTCTGCCAGAGTGACAGTGATTAGTATCGCGGAATTTTGAAATTCGGATTTTTAAAATTTTGTAAATATTCTCAATTAACTTTTCATCTGTTAATTACTTAATTAAGTTATTTGATTAATGTAGACGGATTTATTTTCAGCGCTTTATTGGGCCTATGCCCTATGTTAGATTTCATGGACATGGTCCAATTATGAATTGATTTGGACCCACATGTAAGATAGATGGTGTACAACACCATGTAATAGCTTTTGAACGGATTCATCCGATGTGTATCTCTTCCGCTCAATCCGTTGAAGCCCTCTTAAATTCAAATCCAAAATTCCAAATCTAGCTTGTTCCATCGATTTCATTTCGAAATCACTCAGCGCCAGTCGCACTGTACTGTACGGTGTACCCTTTCTCTGTCAACTTCTTCGGTTTAGTTCTATTCGTCGCCAAACCCCTAGAAAGCAAAACCCTAGCAGCTATATCGATCGGCTCTGACCACCATGAGCGCCGCTCCAATTCCACTTAACAGCGGGGGCAAGGAGCTGTTGAATCCGCCTTCTGATGGAATCTCTAACCTCCGATTTTCAAATCACAGCGATTACCTTTTAGTTTCCTCTTGGGATAAGGTAACAACTACCTTGTTATTTACTTCTTTTTGAGTCCACCGGATTGAATCCACTCAATCTGTCACAACTCGCTGATTGACAAAACAGAATCATTTTTAGAGTAACTTATAGGAACTACACTGAGGGTTCACTGGTTCTGTCTTTGCTATGTTCGATGAATTGGATGAGCACGGATCTTAATTGCATCACTGTTATAAAATTAATTGCAATTCTGCTTAAGTTTACACATTTCGTATTCAGACTGTCAGGTTGTATGATGCAAATGCAAATTTACTTAAAGGCGAGTTCTTGCATGGTGGTCCAGTACTTGATTGTTGCTTCCATGATGATTCATCTGGATTCAGTGCTGGTGCAGATCACACTGTTAGAAGGTATGTATTGTTTTACTGATGTTTGCTAGTTTTAATTTGATTGCCAAATATTGTTTTTTCTGAAAAATGCATGAGAGCCTACTGATCCCTGTTAAAAATGTCTTCTCAGGTATGTTTTCAGTTCTGGCAAGGAGGATATTCTAGGACGACATGATGCACCTGTTCGTTGCATAGAGTACTCTTATGCTGCTGGTATGTACTGATTTTATGATTTTTTCCTGACATGTGCATAAGATTTGGAATTAGCTGCATTAACTTATAAAAATGTATTGGTCTTGTGCCTCTCAAGCAGAACTGGAACCGGCATTACTGTATGAGGTAAAATACCCGTGCCAGTATTCACCTAAACAGTATTGGGTGCCTGGCTGGAATTTTTTTTTTTTTTGCCTAAAATTCCAATCTCATTTACCCAACTCAGTGATTATCCAACAACAAAAAAAAGAAAAAAAATAATATGGTAAAATAAACACATCTGAAAATAAAACATGTGCCAGACTGCCAGGTCAACCTGGCACCAAAGAATATTCAAGGAAATAATAAACCAGTGCAAATGAAGTATTATAATATGGTTATAATCGATGGGTTAATACAGCTCATGGCCTGCTTATGTTACTTACTATTTACTGTTTGGTGCTTCCTTAATTTAAGGACAACATCTCTGGTCATGTTATGACTTTTGACAAAATTGAAAAAAAAGTAATCCTCTGCAATGAAAAAAAGAAAAAGGATCCCCTTATTATTCCAAACTAGCAGCTTACTATAAACACAGTCAAATATCCTTGGTGCCAGCTACAGTAATATATGGCTCATCATATTAGTTGTATAAAAATAGGCCAAGTTATAACGGGTAGCTGGGATAAGACTCTGAAGTGCTGGGACCCACGAGGTGCTAGTGGACCCGAGAACACACTGGTTGGGACATACCAGCAGCCAGAGAGGGTCTACTCTCTCTCATTGGTCGGGAACAAGCTGGTGGTGGCAACAGCTGGCCGGCACATAAATGTTTACGATCTCCGCAATATGTCCCAGCCCGAGCAAAGACGTGAGTCTTCTCTCAAGTATCAGACACGGTGTGTCAGGTGCTATCCCAATGGAACAGGTAATTAGTTTAGTGTATTTGTAAATTTGTTTTTCTTTATTTTTGATAAAGTAATATTTACAGAGGATATTTGTTCTTTGGATGTAGGTTTTGCTCTAAGCTCTGTTGAAGGGAGGGTCGCAATGGAATTTTTTGACATGTCAGAGGCAGCTCAGACGAAGAAGTAAGAATTCTATATTTCTGGACTACATAGTATAAATTGCTTGGTAGGTGGGTACCAAAATGAACCTAAGTTGCATATTTTAAGATATTGATGATTACCTGATGTCTGTTGATCTGTAACACAGGTATGCATTCAAGTGCCACCGGAAATCTGACAATGGGAGGGATATTGTTTATCCAGTCAATGCAATGGCCTTCCATCCAATGTAAACCCCCCCCCCCCCCCCCCCCCCCCCCCCCTCTATTTCTCACTCACACACGCACTTTTCTTGTACTGATCTTTACTCTTTTTTTTTTTAAAAAATGATATATTTTTTGCAGTTATGGTACATTTGCAACGGGAGGTTGTGATGGTTATGTTAATGTGTGGGATGGAATTAACAAGAAACGACTTTACCAGGTAAACTCTTCCATCATTAGCTGACAAGTAGGGGTTGAATATGTTTTCATGTATAATAAGCTAATTGGAGATGACTTAATTATTTGTCTTATTGTTCTCAGTACTCTAAGTATCCTACCAGCATAGCAGCTTTGTCATTTAGCCGTGACGGCCGCCTTCTTGCTGTGGCATCCAGTTACACTTTTGAAGAAGGAGATATTCCGTAAGAAATAACTGTATATTAACCAAGTATTAATGTATTAGATACTGGTACTAAATTACCATACCAGTTACGGTGCTAATTGTAACTGCCAATTTGTTTTATTCTCATTCTGTTCTGTTTTTTTTTTTTTTTTCAGACACGAACCTGATGCTATCTTTATTCGGTCTGTGAATGAAGTTGAGGTCAAACCGAAGCCCAAAACATTGGCAGCACCATCTTAAATTTGGTGAAATTGAAAAATGAAGGATAGAAGCTTGTAGAGTCTTTTAGGTATCAGAGGAGATTTTGCTGTCCGAGTTTTTTATCTCGTTTGTTGGAACTGAGATTTGATTCTATTTTTATGTGTATTGTTGAAGAAGGCTAGCTCAGGATGTAGTTTTTTCTATGTAACTGAAATTGAGACTTTTGATGCACATCAGATTTAGGTTTTACTAAAAAAAATGAAGACTTGAAAGCTTCCTAGAAGAGAATTGAACCCTTGTTAGATGTTTCTCCATGTTATTTTGCAGTTTGTATCTAGCTAGAGGCTTATCATCTTAATTTGATGGTCGTCGGTGAAGAAAGTTATTCTTCTTTGTTTGGCTAATTCACGAGTTGGAGCATAATTGTGCTATTTTAATTTTCAAACTTAAATTTGGGACTAAAGGCTTGGTTGTTGGTAATTAATTGTGATCTTAACTTGCTTATCATCTTAATTTGCAGAAAGATATGTTTTTTCCCCTTAAGTTTGGGCTCTAAATACAAAGGAATAATTGAAGATCCCGCTTCTAAAATTTAATTTTGTTCTCTAAACTACACTGCTTATTCAATCCCTTAGTATGCAATTTGAAATTAAAATCCTTCAATGAACACACAACACAAAAATATATGAACAATAAAATCATAGCAAAATAATTATAATTTAATCACGCTCAACAGAGTTTCACTGTGTGAAACAAACAAACAAACATCACCCATGTCTCAATTAAGTCGGGTGCAACCAAAGGCTATCAATTCAACAATTAATAATTCATATACTCACTTCAAACCATTAATGCGCAATTTGAAATTAAAATCCTTAAATGAACACACAATACAAAATCTATGAACAATTAAAATTTTAGCAAAAAAATTAAGCTTAAAAATCATACTTGTTAAACGGAAGACGGAAGCTTTCATTAAAAAAAAGTAATCAACAATTAAAATATAATAAAAATCTTCACAGCATGCATCATTTTTGTTCACAAGAGATGATCATATGAACTAAATATCCATAAAAAGATTAAAATTAAGCTAAATTTGTACCAAATCAATCATATACTTTAACTCTTCAACATTCACAATTAATTAATGAAAGAAGTTCCAACGTAGAAACAAAAATACAATTAACTTTTACTTTACACATCAGATCTAGGTTTTTTTTTTTGTTTTATCTACTAATAAGGCATAATTAAGATTTAGTTTTTTTCTTCGCGTGACACTCGACTAGGTCCACCTCAACTACCCTATTCCGAATCCCAATCTGCTGCTATTCATTTCCTCTCTATCTCTCTCTTCAAAGAAGAGAAGAGAGAGAAAGAACATCACGTGGGAGAGAGAATAAGAGGAGAGAGATAGAGAGAAGAGCATGAGAAGAGCATGGGAAGAATAACACCGAATCTCATTCCCCCTATTCCTCTTCTTTATGGGCCCTACATAGTGGAACCTCATGTGTCCACCTAATGCTTGCCCCAGAAGGAAATAAATCTGCTACGATCCTAAGATATTGTAGGATCCTACGATTCTAAATCCGACCTTCCATTTTTTTGGGTTGTACGAATCTCTATAGAAGTTGTTTTTATGTACGAATCTCAAAACAAATGAAAGGTTGGATTTAGAATCGTAGGTCCCTACAATCCACTTAGGATTGTAGCAGATTTATTTCCTGCCCAGAAGGGTGTACTTGTGCATCTTCTTGGGTTGTGGTTTTCATTTCTTGTCGGACTCTATTAGCAAAATACTGAGGTATCGGGTTCAAACACAAATGCTGATGACTCCAAACAATAGAAACAGATTTGCTGCTACAATAACAACCTCATGACTCCTTCAAGAATTGTCCCCATACGACAATAAAAGAGGGTGATTGCAATACTAATACAATACTCCAATTGAATGTCATTGCAAAATACTAGTAGTTACTCCAGATGGCAATAGAAGAGGATAATTGTAACCCTAATATAACACTCTAATTGAAGGTCTTTGCAGTACACTAGTAGTGTCTCCAGATATCAAGAGAACGGGGTGGTTGCAACCCAAATACAACACTCCAATTGAAGGCTTTTGTAGCACATTAGTAGTGTCTTCATATGACAAAAAGAAGATGATAGTTGTAACCCTAATAAAACACTCCAATTGAAGGTGTTTGCAACACACTAGTAGTGTCTCCAGATAGCAAGAGAAGAGGGTGGTTGAAACTCAAATACAACACTTCAATTGAAGGCCTTTGCAGCACACTAGTAGTGTCTCCATATGGCAAGAGAAGAGGGTAGTTATAAATCCAATACAACACTTCGATTGAAGGTCTTTGCAGCACACTACTAGTGTCTCTAGATGGCAAGAGAAGAGGGCAGTTATAACCCAAATAAAACTCTCCAATTGAAGGTCTTTGTGGCACACTAGTAGTGTCCCCATATGACAAGAAAAAATGATAGTTGCAAACCTAATACAATACTCCAATTGAAGGAGTTTGGAGTTCTAGTAGTGTCTCCAAATGACAAGAGAAGATGGTAGTTGTAACCCTAATAAAACACTCCAATTGACTGTCTTTGTAGCACACTAGTAGTATCTCCATATGACAAGTTAAGAGGGTAATTGCAACTCTAATACAACACTTCAATTGAAGGCCTTTGTGGCACAATAGTAGTGCCTCCATATGGCAAGAGAAGATGGTAGTTGCAACTCTAATACAACAGTCTAATTGAAGGTGTTTGTAGCACACTAGTAGTGTCTCCAGATAGCAAGAGAAGAGTGGTTGCAATCCAAATACAACACACCAATTGAAGGCTTTTGCAGCATATTAGTAGTGTCTACATATGTCAAGAGAAGATGGTAGTTGTAAACCCAATACAATACTCCAATTGAAGGTCTTTGCAGCACACGAGTAGTTTCTCCAGATGTCAAGAGAAGAGGGTACTTGTAACCCAAATACAACTATCAAATTGAAGGTCTTTGCAGCACACAAGTAGTGTCCCCAGATGACAAGAAAAGATGGTAGTTGCAACCCTAATAAAACACTTCAAATGAATGTCATTGCAACACACTAGTAGCGTCCCCAAATGACAAGAAAAGATGATGGTTACAACCCTCATACAATACTCCAATTGAAGGTGTTTGGAGCACTCTAGTAGTGTATTCAGATGACAACATAAGAAGGTAGTTGTAACCTTAATACGATACTCCAATTGAAGGTCTTTGCAGCACACTAGTAGTGTCTTAAAATAACAAGGGAAGAGGGTGGTTGCAACCCAAATACAACACTCCAATTGAAGGCCTTTGTAGCGCACAAAGTAGTGTGTCCATATGGAAAAAGAAGTGGGTTGTTGTAAACCTAATACAACACTTCAATTGAAGGTCTTTGCACCACACTAGTAGTGTCTCTAGATGATAAGAGAAGAGGGTAGTTGTAATCTTAATACAACACTTCAATTGAAAGTCATTATAACACACTAGTAGTGTTCCCAGATGACAAGAAAAGAGGGTGGTTGCAACCCTAATACAACATTCCAATTGAATGTCTTCGCAACACACTAAAAGTGTCCCCAGATGGCAAGAAAATATGATAGTTGCAACCCAAACACAACCCTCCAATTGAAAGTCTTTGTAGCACTCTATTAGTGTTTCCATTTGACAAGAGAAGAGAGTCGTTGCAACCCTAATAAAACACTCCAATTGCCTATCCTTGTAGCACTTTAGTAGTGTCTCCAAATGACTAGAGAAGATGGTAGTTACAACCCTAATACAATACTCCAATTAAAAGTTTTTGCACCACTCTGGTAGTGTCTCCATATGACAAGAAAAGAGCATAGTTGCAACCCTAATAAATCACTCCATTTCACTATCTTTGTAGCACTCTAGTAATGTCTCCATATGGCAAGAGAAGAGGGTAATTGCAACCATAATACAACACTCCAATTGAAGGCTTTTGCAACATGTTGGTAGTGTTTTCAAATATGGCAGGTGAAGAAGAGGGTAGTTGAAACCTTAATACAACACTACAATTGAAGGTGTTTGCAGCAAACTAGTAGTGTCTTCAGATAACAAGAGAAGATGGTGGTTGCAACCCAAATACAAAACTCCAATTGAAAGGATTTCACAGCACATTACTAGTGTCTCTATATGATAAGAGAAGATGGTAGTTTTAACCCAATACAACACTCCAATTGAAGGTCTTTGCAGTACACTAGCAGTGTCTCCAATTGAAGGTAATAGGGTATTTACAACTCTAATACAACACTCTAATTAAAGGTGTTTGAAGCACTCTAGTAGTGTCCCTATATGGTAAGATAATAGAAAATTTACTATCCAAATACAACACTCGAATTGAAGGTGTTTGGAGCACTCTAGTAGTGTCTTTATATGGCAAGATAATAAGGTATTTACAACCTTAATACAACACTCCAATTGAAGGTGTTTGGAGCACTCGAGTAGTGTCTCCAGATGGCAAGATAATAGAGGATTTACAACCCCAATACAACACTCCAATTGAAGTTATTCAGAGCATTCTAGTAATGTCTCTATATGGCAAGAGAAGAAGGTAGTTCCAACTCTGATACAACACTCCAACTGAAAGTCTTTGCATCACTCTAGTAGTGTATCCAGATAACAACATAAGAGGGTAATAGTAACCCTAATAAAACACTCCAATTGAAGGTGTTTGGAGCATTATAGTAATTTCTCTATATGGCAATAGATGAGGGTAGTTGCAACCCAAATACAATACTCTAATTGGAGGCATTTGGAGCACTCTAGTAGTGTCTCCAGATTGCAATATAATAGAGCATTTACGACCCTAATACAACACTCTAATTGAAGGTGTTTGGAGCACTTTAGTAGTGTCTTTATATGGCAAGATATAGGGCATTTACAACCCTAATATAACACTCCAATTGAAGATGTTTTGAGCACTCAAGTAATATCTCTATTTGGTAAGAGAATAGAGTAGTTGCAACCCTAATACAACACTCCAATTGAAGGTGTTTGGAGAACTCTAGTAGTGCCTATATATGGCAAGATAATGGGGCATTTACAACCCTAATACAACACTCCAATTGAAGGTGTTTGGAGCACTCTAATAGTGATGACAAGATGATGAATCTAAATGAGTACTACTAACTTTTAATATATATAAATATATACTTTGTTACCCTAATGCTACTTTGTCAGATTACAAGCGCATAATCCTACCGTTTAGTAGTGTCGGGTGTCGATCCACAATGATAGATCTTAGTAGTTTAACAACAATAACACTAGTCTAGGTTGTTTGGGTTTGTTTGGTACGCGTGAATACTAATAAAATAAATTAATAATAGGTGCAGTTTGATTTTACAGTTTACTCTAGCAAATTTATAGGTGGAGATGCTAATTGTTGTAATCCAAGTAAGGGAGCCTCTAGGGTTTTGGACGAATTCCTTCTAATTAACTCAATACAATATTTATGGTACTCATGTCTACCCGTATACGGTACTGACATTGTCATATACGGCCTCGCCTACGGCCTTCTGTCATTGCCGTATGCAATATAGACCACCCCGCAGAGCAGAGCCGCATACCGGTACTATTATTCCCCACGGATTAGTTGGGTTCGGTTCTATGCATATTTGATAGGTTCTCTGACTCTAAAGTCGGTTTGTGGGGAACAATTCTGATTTCACAGGATATAAACCACTCACACAAATCTAATCAATTATATTCCCCTATTACTCGCTAAGTAATAACCCTAAACCCTATTAATTACAAGTAATAAATAAATTCCTAATTAAACCTCGAGATGCTATCTAATCTTTATCCTGCCAAGGGAGCCCACTGGGTTTGAACCCTAGCCTTTGTACCATGGTTCGGCCTCGTTAGCCAAAGTATTTATAGTACTTACATGTGTCCCCTCTCACACCGAGGTATAAAGACTTATAACACCTATTGGTATGTGGAGGACACTGGACCATCTATAGACAGAACTATATATGCAAGGGCATATTTCAATAGCATTTTAAGTATAACGAAATCTCAAATAGACATAAAAGAAAAATAAATATTAGAATTCATTACATCCATCCTTAGAGAGGAGGAGCTTCGCTACTCAAAGCCATGACAAAACCTAGAACCTAGACACCTCTTCCTTATAAGACTTCTTCATTCACCTTGGACTTCGAGCATCTCTTCTTCTCCACGACTCCAAATATTTCACGCAATATTCTGTTGTAAACTATGGACTTACACAACTAAAACATGCACACTAATTCCTATTACAAGAGGGATTGATATAGCCTAGTCTAGAGGTGACGAGTTATGGAGAACATAGAGATCATGGGAAATCATGAGTGCCAAATATAGCATAAAATGCTATATTTGGAGCGCTAAACTTAGACTTCAAGGCGAGGCAAGGCTTGCCACATCCGGAAATGCATAATTCTAGAAGGTTGCTATCCAACGGCTGAGATTTAATCCAAACTAGACTGTCCACGGATTCAATCTGTGTGCCCCTGCCGCATAGGCATTTATGCCACATGCAACATACTCGAGGCCGTAGGGCACTTCACTCAGCCAAATATCAGTGAATTTTGCCATGTTGCATGTTGAGTACATCGTGTGAGGTATTTGCATACTCCATGTGTTACCCTATTTTGACGCCTTCTTCATAATCGGCCTAAATATGATATTTTTGCTCTGTTTTCGGCCTAAATTCGCAACTTTGTCCAAAACTACAAAATAGCCTAAAAACACTTTTGCGGTGAATAATTCGGGAAAATGGGTACTTTGCATATGCATTTTTGCCATTTTTCGCAATTTTCAACCCTAATACAACACTCGAATTTAAGTTATCTGGAGCACTATAGTAAAGTCTCTATATGGCAAGATAATAGGGCATTTACAACCCATATACAACACTCCAATTGTAGCTGTTTGGAGAACTCTAATAGTTTTTTCATTTGGCAAGATAATAGGACATTTACAACCCTAATACAACACTCCAATTGAAGATGTTCTGAGTACTCAAGTAGTGTTCCTATATGGCAAGATAATATGACATTTACAACCCTTATACAACACTCCAATTGAAGGTGTTTGTAGAACTTTAGTAGTGTCTCTATATGGCAAGATAATACGGCATTTACAACCCTATTACAACACTCCAATTGAAGATGTTTTGAGCACTCAAGTAACGTTCCTATATGGTAAGATAATATGACATTTACAACCCTTATACAACACTCCAATTGAAGATGTTTGGAGCACTGCAGTGTCTCTATATGGCAAGATAATATGGTGTTTCCAACCCAAATACAATAGTCAAATTGATGGTGTTACGTGCACTCTTGTAGTGCCTTTATATGACAAGATAATAGGGCATTTACAACCCAAATACAACACTCCAATTGCAGGTGTTTGGAGAACTCTAGTAGTTTTTTCATTTGGCAAGATAATATGGCATTTACAACCCTAATACAACACTCCAATTGATGATATTTGGAGAACTCTAGTACTTTATTCACTTGGCAAGATAATGGGGCATTTACAACCCTAATACAACACTCCAATTGAAGATGTTTTGAGCACTCAAGTAGCGTTCCTATATGGCAAGATAATATGACA
Source organism: Carex pumila (assembly GCA_033356055.1). Classification (NCBI taxonomy): domain Eukaryota; kingdom Viridiplantae; phylum Streptophyta; class Magnoliopsida; order Poales; family Cyperaceae; genus Carex; species Carex pumila. Next base: position 796,012 of record JARJHM010000028.1, read on the forward strand.
TTTACAACCCTTATACAACACTCCAATTGAAGGTGTTTGGAGCACTGTAGTGTCTCTATATGGCAAGATAATATAGCATTTCCAACCCAAATACAATAGTCCAATTGATGGTGTTACGAGCACTCTTGTAGTGTGCCTTTATATGACAAGATAATAGGGCATTTACAACCCAAATACAACACTCCAATTGAAGGTGATTAGAGAACTCTAGTAGTGTCTTTATATGACAAGATATTAGGGCATTTATAGCTCTAGTACAACACTCGAATTGAAGCTATTTGGAGCACTCTAATAATGTCTCTAGATGGCAAGATAATAGGGCATTTACAATCATAATACCGCACTCCAATTCCACGTGTTTGGAGCACTCTAGCAGTGTCCCTGTATGGCAACATAATAGAGCATTTACACATATACAACACTCCAATTGAAGTTGTTCGGAGAACTCTAGTAGTGTCTCTATATGGCAAGATAATAAGGCATTTACAACCCTAATACAACAGTCCAATTGATGGTGTTTCGAGCACTCTAGTAGTGTTCCTATCTGGCCAGATAATATGACATTTAAACCCTTATACAACACTCCAATTGAAGGTGTTTGGAGAACTCAAGTAGTGTTCCTATATGGCAATATAATATGACATTTAAAACCCTTATAAAACAATCCAATTGAAGGTGGTTGTAGAACTTTATTAGTGTCTCTATATGGCAAGATAATTGGGCATTTACAACCCTAATACAATACTCCAATTGATGGTGTTTTGAGAACTCAAGTAATGTTCCTATCTGGCCAGATAATATGACATTTACAACCCTTATACAACACTCCAATTGAAGGTGTTTGGAGAACTCTAGTAGTGTCTCTATATGGCAAGATATTAGGGCATTTACAACCGTAATACTACACTCTATTTGAAGTTGTTTGGAGCACTCTAGTATGTCTCCAGAAGGCAAGATAATAGGGCATTTATAACCCTAATTACACACTCCAATTGAACATGTTTGGAGCACTCTAGTAGTGTCGCTGTATGACAAGATTATAGGACATTTACAACCCAAATACAACACTTCAACTGAAGGCGTTTGGAGCACTCTAGTAATATTTCCATATGGCAAGAGAAGAGGATAGTTGCAACCCTAATATAACACTCCAATTGAAGGTATTTGGAGAACTCTAGTAGTTTTTTTTTTCATTTGGCAAGATAATAAGACATTTACAACCCTAATACAACACTCCAATTGAAGATGTTTTGAGCACTCAAGTACTGTTCCTATATGGCAAGATAATATGACATTTACAACCTTTATACAACACTCCAATTGAAGGTGTTTGGAGCCCACTAGTAGTGTCCCTATATAACAAGATAATAGGGCATTTACAACCCTTATACAATACTCCAATTGAAGCTGTTTGGAGTACTCTAGTAGTTACTCTATATGGAAAGATAATAAGGCATTTACATCTCTAGTACAACACTCCACTTGAAGGTGTTTGGAGTACTCCAATAGGTACTATATATGGCAAGATAATAGGACATTTAGAACCCTAATACAACACTCTAATTCAAGGTGTTTGGAGAACTCCATTAGTGTCTCTATATGGCTAGATAATATGACATTTACAACCCTAATACAATACTCCAACTAAAGCTGTTTGGAGCACTCTAGTAACATCTCTATATGGCAAGATAACAGGGCATTTATAACCATAATAGCACCCTCCAATTGAAGGTGTTTGGAGCATTCTAGTAGTGTCCCTATATGGCAAGATAGTAGGACATTTACAACACTTATACAACACTCCAATTAAATGTGTTTGGAGAACTCTAGTAGTGTCTCTATAAGACAAGATAATTGGGTATTTACAACCCTAATACAACACTCCAATTGATGATTTTTTGGAGCACTCTAGTAGTGTCTCAATATGGCAATTACAACCCTAATACAACACTCCAATTGAAGGTGTTTGGAGCACTATAGTAATGTCTCTATATGGCAAGATAATAGGGCATTTACAACCCTAGTACAACACTCCAATTGAAGGTGTTTGGAGCACTCCAGTAATGTCCATATATGGAAAGATAATAGTGCATTTACCACCCTAACACAACAGTCCAATTGAAAGTCTTTGCAGCAATCTAGATGTGTTTCCAGATGGCAACGTAAGAGGGTAGTTATAACCCTAATAAAACACTCTAATTGATGGTATTTGGAGCACTCTAGTAGTGTCTTTATATGATGAGGAGGGATCAAGTTACAACATTTTTTGAGTTAGAACAAGTTACAACAAGCATTATTTACATTTTTAAAGTCTAAATCGTCGATCCAAACCATTAGATGTGATCTCTACAATAAAATATGCTTGGAGACCAAATTTTACATTTTTCAGAATTTTTTTACTATTTATTAAGGTGGGTACAAAAACTAGTCAAATTCATACCATTGAATTTTGTACCCACCTTAATAAATAGTAAAAAATTACAAAAAATGTAAAATTTGGTCTCCAAGCACATTTTCTTGTAGAGATCACATCTAACGATTTGGATCGATGATTTGGACTTTGAAAATGTAAATAATGCTTGTTGTAACTTGTTGTAACACAAAAAATGTTGTAACTTGATCCCTCCTCTTATATGATAAGATAATATAGCATTTACAACCCTAATACAACACTCCAATTGAAAGTGTTTGGAGCACTCTAGTAGTGTCCCCAGATGGCAAGATAATAGGGCATTTTTAACGCTAATATAACACTCAAATTGAAGGTGTTTGGAGCACTCTAGTTGTGTCCCTATACGGCCAGGGAATTAACAACCCTTATACAACCCTCCATTTGAAGGTGTTTGGAGCACTCTAGTGGTGTCCCTAGATGACAAGATAATAGGGCATTTACTATAAAAATACAACAATCAAATTCAAAGTGTTTGGAGAAATCTAGTAGTGTCTCTATATGGTAAGATAATAGGACATTTATTACCCTAATACAACATCCCAATTGAAGGTGTGTGGAGCACACTAGTAGTGTCTCTCAAATTGAAGGTGTTTGGAGAACTCTAGTAGTTTTTTTTATATGGAAAGATAATAGTGCATTTCCAACCCTAACACAACACTCCAATTGATGGTGTTTCGAGCACTCAAGTAGTGTTCTGATTTGGCAAGATAATATGACATTTACAACCCTTATACAACATTCCAATTGAAGGTGTTTGTAGAACTTTAGTAGTGTCTCTATATGGCAAGATAATAGGGCATTTACAACCCTAATATAACACTCCAATTGATGGTGTTTTGAGCACTCTAGTAGTGTCTCCATATGGTAAGATAATACGGAATTTACAATCATAGTACAACACTCCAATTGAAGGAATTCGGACCACTCCAGTAGTGTCTCTAGATAGCAAGATAATAGGGCATTGACAACGCTAATACCACACTCTAATTAAAGGTGTTTGGAGCACTTTAGAAGTGTCCGTATATAGCAAGATAATAGAGCATTTACAACCCTTATACAATACTCCAATTGAAGGTGTTTGGAGAACTATAGTAGTGTCTCCTGATAGCAAGATAAATAGGCCATTTACAACCCTAATACCACACTCCAATTGAAGGTGATTCGAGTACTCTAGTTATGTCCCTTTACTACAAGAAAATAGGGCATTAACAACCCTTATACAACACTCCAATTGAAGGTGTTTGGAGAACTCTAGTAGTGTCTCTATACGGTAAGATATTAGGGCATTTACAGCCCTAATACAACACTCCAATTGAAGGTGTTTGAAGAACTCTAGTAGTGTTTCTATACGGTAAGATATTAGGGCATTTACTGCACTAATACAACACTCCAATTGAAGGTTTTTGGAGCACTCTAATAGTCCCTATATGAAAGACAACACTCCAATTGAAAGACATTGCAGCCCTCTAGTAGTGCTTCCAGGTGGCAGCATAAGAGGATAGTTGTAACCCTAATAAAACACTCCAATTGAAGGTAGTTTCAACCCCAATACAACACTCCAATTGAAAGACATTCCAACACTCTAGTAGTGATTCCAGATGGCAGCATAAGAGGATAGTAGTAACCCTAATAAAACACTCGAATTGAAGGTATTTGGAATACTCTTGTAGTGTCTCGAGATGGCAAGATAATAGGGCATTTACAACCATAATTCCGCACTCCAATTGAAGGTGTTTGGAGCACACTAGTTGTCCCTTTACAACAAGATAATAAGGCATTAACAGCCCTAATACAACACACCAATTGAAGGTGTTTGGACCACTCACGTAGTGTCTCCATATGGCAGGATAATAGGGCATTTACAACCCTAATTACACACTCTAATTGAACGTGGTTGGAGCACTCTAGTAGTGTCGTTGTATGGCAAGATAATAGGACATTTAGAACCCTAATACAATACTTCAACTGAAGGCGTTTAGAGCACTCTAGTAATGTTTCCATGTGGCAAGAGAAGAGGATAGTTGAAACCCTAACACAGCACACCAATTAAAAGTGCTTGGAGAAAGTAGTGTCCCTATATGGTAGGATAGTACGACATTTAGAACCCTTATACAACACTTCAATTAAATGTGTTTGAACAACTCTTGTAGTGTCTCTATAAGGCAAGAGAATTGAGTATTTACAACCCTAACACAACACTCCAATAAAAGGTGTTTAAAGCACTCTAGTAATGTTTTCAGATGAGAAGATAATACGCCATTAACAACCCTAATACCTCACTCCAATTGTAGGTGTTTGGAGCACTCTAGTAAAGTCTCTATATGGCAATATAATAGGGCATTTACAACGATAATACCATACTCCAAGTGAACGTGTTTGGAGCACTCCAGTAGTGTCCTATATTGGAAGATAATAGGGCATTTACGACACTAATACAACACTCCAATTGAAGGTGTTTGGAGCACTCTTGTAGCACCCCTATATGGCAAACTAATAGGGCATTTACCACCCTTATACAACACTCCAATTAAAGGTGTTTAGAGAACTCTAGTAGTGTCTCCATATGGCAAGAAAATAGGGCATTTACAATCCTAATACTACACTCCTATTGAATGTGTTTGGAGCACTCTAGTAATGTCTCTATATGGCAAGGTAATATGGCATTTACAACCATAATACCACACTCCAATTGAACGTGTTTGGAACACTCTAGTAGTGTCCCTATATGGCAAGATAATAGTGCATTTACAAACCTAATACAACACCCCAATTGATGGTGTTTGGAGCACTCTAGTAGCTTCTCTATATGGAAATATAATAAAGCATTTACGACCCTAATATTACACTCCAATTAAAGGTGTTTGGAGCACTCCAGTAATGTGTCCACATAGCAAGATAATAGAGCATTTACATCCACAATACCACACTCCAATTGAAAGACATTGCAGCCCTCTAATAGTGCTTCCAGGTGGCAGCATAAGAGGATAGTTGTAACCCTAATAAAACACTCCAATTGAAGGTAGTTTCAACCACAATACAACACTCCAATTGAAAGACATTCCAGCACTCTAGTAGTGATTCCAGATGGCAGCATAAGAGGATAGTAGTAACCCTAATAAAACACTCGAATTGAAGGTATTTGGAACACTCTTGTAGTGTCTCGAGATGACAAGATAATAGGGCATTTACAACCCTAATTCCGCACTCCAATTGAAGGTGTTTGGAGCACACTAGTTGTCCCTTTACAGCAAGATAATAAGGCATTAACAACCCTAATACAACACACCAATTGAAGGTGTTTGGACCACTCACGTAGTGTCTCCATATGGCAGGATAATAGGGCATTTACAACCCTAATTACACACTCTAATTGAACGTGGTTGGAGCACTCTAGTAGTGTCGTTGTATGGCAAGATAATAGGACATTTAGAACCCTAATACAATACTTCAACTGAAGGCGTTTGGAGCACTCTAGTAATGTTTCCATGTGGCAAGAGAAGAGGATAGTTGAAACCCTAACACAGCACTCCAATTAAAAGTGCTTGGAGAAAGTAGTGTCCCTATATGGTAGGATAGTACGACATTTAGAACCCTTATACAACACCTCAATTAAATGTGTTTGAACAACTCTTGTAGTGTCTCTATAAGGCAAGAGAATTGAGTATTTACAACCCTAACACAACACTCCAATAAAAGGTGTTTAAAGCACTCTAGTAATGTTTTCAGATGAGAAGATAATACGCCATTAATAACCCTAATACCTCACTCCAATTGTAGGTGTTCGGAGCACTCTAGTAAAGTCTCTATATGGCAATATAATAGGGCATTTACAACGATAATACCATACTCCAAGTGAACGTGTTTGGAGCACTCCAGTAGTGTCCTATATTGGAAGATAATAGGGCATTTACGACACTAATACAACACTCCAATTGAAGGTGTTTGGAGCACTCTTGTAGCACCCCTATATGGCAAACTAATAGGGCATTTACCACCCTTATACAACACTCCAATTAAAGGTGTTTAGAGAACTCTAGTAGTGTCTCCATATGGCAAGAAAATAGGGCATTTACAATCCTAATACTACACTCCTATTGAATGTGTTTGGAGCACTCTAGTAATGTCTCTATATGGCAAGGTAATATGGCATTTACAACCATAATACCACACTCCAATTGAACGTGTTTGGAACACTCTAGTAGTGTCCCTATATGGCAAGATAATAGTGCATTTACAAACCTAATACAACACCCCAATTGATGGTGTTTGGAGCACTCTAGTAGCTTCTCTATATGGAAATATAATAAAGCATTTACGACCCTAATATTACACTCCAATTAAAGGTGTTTGGAGCACTCCAGTAATGTGTCCACATAGCAAGATAATAGGGCAATTACAACCCTAATACGACACTCCAATTGAAGGTGTTTGGAGCACTCTAGTAGTGTCCCTATATGACAAGATAACAATGCATTTACAACCCTAGTACAACACTCTAATTGATGGTGTTTGGAGAACTCTGGTAATGTTTCAAGATGACAATATTTTAGGGCATTTACAACCCTAACACAACACTCCAATTGAAGGTGTTTGGAGCACTCTAATAATGTCTTTAGATGAAAAGATCATCCGCCATTAACAACCCTAATACGTCACTCCAATTGTAGGTGTTCGGAGCACCCTAGTAATGTCTCTATATGACAATATAATAGGACATTTACAATGATAATACGACACTTCTAGTGAACGTGTTTGGAGCACTATAGTAGTGTTCTATATTGAAAGATAATAGGGCATTTACAACACAAATACAACACTCCAATTAAAGGTGTTTGGAGCACTCTTGTAGCGTCCCTATATGGCAAACTAGTAGGGAATTTACAACCCTAATACATCACTGCAATTAAAGGTGTTTGGAGAACTTTAGTAGTGTCTCCATATGGCAAGATAATAGAGCATTTAGAATCCTAATACTACACTCATATTGAATGTGTTTGCAGCACTCTAGTAATGTCTCTATAAGGCAAGGTAATATGACATTTACTACCCTAATACAACACTCGAATTGAATGTGTTAGGAGCACTCTAGTAGTGTCCCTATATGACAAGATAATATGACATTTATAACTCTAAAACAACACTCCAATTGATGGTGTTTGGAGTGCTCTAGTAGTTTCTCTATATGACAAGATCATAAGGCATTTACATCTCTAATACAACACTCCAATTAATGGTGTTTGTAGCACTCTAGTAATGTCTCTATATGGCAAGATAATAGGGCATTTACAACAATAATACCACCCTCCAATTGAAGGTGTTTGGAGCACTCTAGTAGTGTCTCAATATGGCCAGATAATTTGGCATTTACAACCCTAATATAACACTCCAATTGAAGGTGTTTGGAGCACTCTAGTAATGTCTCTCTATGGAAAAATAATAGGGCATTTACAAGCACAATACCACACTCCAACTAGACGTTTTTGGAGCACAGTAGTAGTGTCCTTATATGGCAAGATAATAGGGCGTTTATAGCCCTTATACAACACTCTAATTGAAGGTGTTTTGAGAACTCTTGCAGTGTCCCTATAATCCAAGATAATAGGGCATTTACAACCCTAATATGACACTCCAATTGAAGGTGTTTGGAGCACTCTAGTAGTGTCCTTATATGGCAAGATAACAGTGCATTTACAACCCTAGTACAATACTCTAATTGATGGTGTTAGGAGAACTCTAGTAGTTTCTCTATATGGCAAGATAATAAAGCATTTACAACCCTCATACGACACTCCAATGGAAGGTGTTTAGAGCACTCTAGTAATGTTTCTACATGGCAAAATAATTGGCCATTTACAACCATAATACCGCACTCAAACTGAACGTGTTTTAAGCACTCTACTAGCGCCCCTATATGACAAGATAATAGTGCAATTACAACCCTTATACATCACTCCAATTGAACCTGTTTGGTGAATTCTACTAGTGTCTCTATATGCAAATATAATAGGGCATTTGCAACCCTTATACAACCCTTCAATCAAAGGTGTTTGGGGAACTCAAGTAGTGTGTCTCCATATGGCAAGATAATAGGGTATTTACAACCCTAACACAACACTCCAATTGAACGAATTCGGAGCACTCTAGAAATGTCTCTATATGGAAAGATAATAGGTCATTTACAGCCCTTATACAACACTCCAATCGAAGGTGTTTGGAGAACTCTTGCGGCGTCTCTATATGGCAAGATAACAGCATATTTACAACCCTAATAACACTCCAATTAAAGGTGTTTGGAGCACTCTAGTAATGTCTTCAGATGAGAAGATAATACGCCATTAACAACCCTAATACCTTCCTCCAATTGTAGGTGTTCAGTGCACTATAGGAAAAATGTCTCTATCTGGCAATATAATAGGGCATTTACAACGATAATACCACACTCCATGTGAATGTGCTTGGAGCACTCTAGTAGCGTACCTATATGGCAAACTAATAGGGCATTTACAACCCTTATAAAACACTCAAATTAAAGGTGTTTGGAGAACTCTAGCAGTGTCTCCATATGGCAAGATAATAGGACATTTACAACCCTAAGACAACACTTCAAGATAATATGGCATTTACAACCCTAACTAATACAACACTCCGATTGGACATGTTTGAAGCACTCTAGTAATGTCTCTATATGGCGAGATAATAAGGCATTTACAACAATAATACCACACTACAATTGAATGTCTTTTGAGCACTCTAGTAGTGTCCCTATATGGCAAGATAATAGGCCTTATACAACCCTAATAACACTCTAATTGATGGTGTTTGGAGTACTCTAGTAGTTTCTCTATATGGCAAGATAATATGGCATTTACAACCCTAAGACAACACTCCAATTGAAGGTATTTGGAGCACTCTAGTAGAGTATCAATATGGCAAGATAATTTGACATTTACAACCCTAATATAACACTCCAATTGAAGGTGTTTGGAGCATTCTAGTAATGTCTCTATATGGCAAAATAATAGAGCATTTACAAGCATCTCCAACTGAACGTTTTTGGAGCACACTAGTAATGTCCCTATATAGCAAGATAATAGGGCATTTATAGCCCTTGTACAACAGTCTAATTGAAGGTGTTTTGAGAACTCTTGCAGTGTCCCTATATGGCAAGATAATAGGGCATTTACAACCCTAATACAACACTTTAATTGAAGGTGTTTGAAGCACTCTAGTAGTGTCCCTATATGACAAGATAACAGTGCATTGACAACCCTAGTACAACACTTTAATTGATGGTGTTCGGAGAACTCTAGTAGGTTCTCTATATGGCAAGAAAATAAGACATTTACAACCCTCATACAACACTCCAATTGAAGGTGTTTAGAGCACTGTAGTAATGTTTCTACATGGAAAAATAATTGGGCATTTACAACCATAATACCACACTCCAACTGAACGTGTTTTGAGCACTCTAATAGCGTCCCTTAGGGGTGAAAACGGAGCGGATACGGAGCGGATAGTGCTGATACCATATCCGCATCCGTCGGATAATGAGCGGATACGAATACGGATACGAATAGTAAACGGATATCAAAATTCAAAACCAAATCCGCCTTAAACGGATACGGATACGGATATAAAACGAATAATGGTCAGATAATTAAGATATATGAACTTTTAAGATACAAATATTAATTAAAACATTAAATATAAATATTAATGAACTTATAAGAGATGAGAGATAATCTATTCATATAATATATATATATATATCAAATAAGTGTATGGTAACAAAAGATGTTGTGGTGTAGTGGTTTGAAGTTTAGTCTAAAGGCATTGAGATGGAAGAACATGGGTTCAAATCCCACCTATAGCAAATATTTATTCCTCTTTTATATGGGTCCGGCTAAACTATCCGAATCCAGATAATCCGGATATCCGCTCCGTTTAGGACTCCGTATCCGTATCTGTATCCGGATCTTTTATGGATTTCCGAAAATTATCCGAATCCGTATCCGGGAATTATCCAAATCTGGATTATCCGGATTCAGATTATATCCGAATACGGAGCGGATATCTGCCGGATAATCCGGCTCCGTTTTCACCCCTAGCGTCCCTATATTGCAAGATAATAGGGCATTTACAGCCCTTATACAACACTCTAATTGAATGTGTTTGGAGAACTCTAGTAGTGTCTCAATATGCCAATATAGTAGGGCATTTACAACCCTAACACAACACTCCAATTGATGGTGTTTGGAGCACTCTAGTAATGTCTTCAGATGAGAAGGTAATACGCCATTAACAACCCTAATATCTCACTCCAATTATAGGTGTTCGGAGCACTCTAGTAATGTCTCTATCTGGCAATATAATAGGGCATTTACAACGATAATACCACACTCCAAGTGAACGTGTTTGGAGCACTCTAGTAGTGTCTTATATTGGAAGATAATAGGGCATTTAGAACACTAATACAACACTCCAATTGAAGGTGTTTGGATCACTCTTGTAGTACCTATATGGCAAACTAATAGGGCATTTACAACCCTTATAAAACACTCCAATTAAAGGTGTTTGGAGAACTCTAGTAGTGTCTCCATATGGCAATATAATAGGGCATTTACAATCCTAATACTGCACTCCTATTGAATGTGTTTGGAGCACTCTAGTAATGTCTCTATATGGCAAGGTAATATGGCATTTACTACCATAATACCACACTCCAATTGAACATGTTTGGAGCACTCTAGTAATGTCCCTATATGGTAAGATAATATGGCCTTTACAACCCTAAGACAACACTCCAATTGATGGTGTTTGGAGTACTCTAGTAGTTTCTCTATATGGCAAGATAATAAGGCATTTACATCTCTAATACAACACCCGAATTGATGGTGTTTGGAGCACTCTAGTAGTTTCTCTTTATGGCAAGATAATAAGGCATTTACAACCCTAATATTACACTTCAACTAAAGGTGTTTTGAGCACTCTAGTAATGTTTCTACATGGCAAGATAATAGGGCATTTACAACCACAATACCACACTCCAATTGAACGTGTTTGGAGCACTCTAGTAGTATCCCTATATTGCAATATAATAGGGCATTTACAATCCTTATACAACACTCTAATTGAAGGTGTTTTGAGAACTTTTGCAGTGTCTCTATATGACAATATAATGGGGTATTTACAACCCTAATACAACTCTCCAATTGAAGGTTTTTGGAGCACTCTAGTAGTGTCCCTATATGGCAAGATAACAGTGCATTTACAACCCTAGTACAACGCTGTAATTCATAGTGTTTGGAGAACCCTAGTAGTTTCTCTATAAGGCAAGATAATAAGGCATTTACAACCATAATACCACACTCCTGCTGAACGTGTTTTGAGCACTCTAGTAGCGTCCCAATATGACAAGATAATAGTACATTTACAACCCTTATACAACACTCCAATTGAAGGTGTTTGGAGAATTCTAGTACTGTCTCTATATGCTAATATAATAAGGCATTTACAACCCTCTAATCAGAGGTGTTTGGGGAACTCTAGTAGTGTTTCCATATGGCAAGATATTACAGTATTTACAACTCTAAGACAACACTCCAATTGAACTAGTTTAGAGTACTTTAGAAATGTGTCTATATGGCAAAATAATAGGGCATTTACAACCGTAATATCACACTACAATTGAACATGTTTAAAGCACTCCAGTAGTGTCCCTATATGGCAAAATAATTGGGCATTTCCAACTCTTATAAAACACTTCAATTCAAGGTGTTTGGAGAACTCTAGTATTGTCTCAATATGCCAATATAAAAGGGCAATTACAACCTTGATACAAAACTCTCATTGAAGGTGTTTGGAGCACTCTAGTAGTGTCTCATTATGGCAAGATAATATGGCATTTACAACCCTAATATAACACTCCAATTGAATGTGTTTGGAGCACTCTAGTAATGTCTATATATGGCAAGATGATAGGGCATATACAAAACTAATATCACACTCCAATTGAACGTGCTTGGAGCACTCTAGTAGTTTCCCTATATGTCAAGATGAAAGGGCATTTACAACACTTATACAACATTCCAATTGAAGGTGTTTGGAGAACTCTAGTAGTGTCCTTATATGACAAGATAATATGGCATTTACAACCCTTACGCAATACTCCAATTTAAGGTGTTAGGAGAACACTTGCAGTGTCTCTATATGGCAAGATAATATGGCATTTACAACCCTAATACAACACTCCAATTGATGGTGTTTGGAGCACCGTAGTAGTATCTCTATATGGCAAGATAATAAGGCATTTATAAACCTAATAAAACACTCCAATTGAAGGTATTTGAAGCACTCTATTAGTGTCTCTAGATCGCAAGATAATAGGACATTTACTACCATAATACAACATTCCAATTGAACGTGTTTGGAGCACTCTAGTAGTGTCCATAAATGGCAAGATAATAGAGTATTTACAACTCTTAAACAATACTCCAATTAATGGTGTTTAGAGCACTCTAGTGATGTTTCCATATGGCAACATAATAAGACATTTACAACCCTAATATAACACTTCAATTGAAGGTGTTTGGAGCACTCTAGTATTGTCGCTATATGGCGAAATAATATGGCATTTACAATCCTAATACAATACTCCATCTGAAGGTGTTTGGAGCATTCTAATAGTGTCTCTAGATGACAAGATAATAGGTCATTTCCTACCCTAATAGCACACTCCATTTGAAGGTGTTTGGACCACTCTAAATAGTGTCTCTAGATAGATAATAGGGCATTTACAATCCTAATACCATACTCCAATTGAAGGTGTTTGGATCGCACTAGTAATGTCCTATAAGAAAAGATAATTAGGCATTTACTACCCTTATACAACACTCCAATTGAACATGTTTGGATCACTCTTGTAATGTCTCTATATGGCAATATAATAGGGCATTTACAACCATAATAACACGCTCCAATTGAACGTGTTCGGAGCAGTCTAGTTGTGTCCTTATATGGCAAGATAATAGGGCATTTACAACTCTTGTACAACACTCCAATTGTAGGTGTTTGGAGAACATTTGCAATGTCTATATATGGCAATATAATAGGGCATTTACAACCCTAATACAACACTCCAATTGAAGGTGTTTGGAGCACTCTATTAGTGTCTCTAGATGGCAAGATAATAGGACATTTACTACCATAATACAGAATTCCAATTAAACGTGTTTGGAGCACTCTAGTAGTGTCCCTATATGACAAGATAATAGAGCATTTACAACCCTTATATAATACTCCAATTAATGGTGTTTAGAGCAATCTAGTGATGTTTCCATATGGCAACATAATAAGGTATTTACAACCCTAATATAACACTTCAATTGAAGGTGTTTGGAGCACTCTAGTATTGTCCCTATATGGCGAAATAATATGGCATTTACAAACCTAATATAATACTCCAATTGAAGGTGTTTGGAGCATTCTAATAGTGTATTTATATGGCAAGATAAGAGGGCATTTCCTACCCTAATAGCACACTCCATTTGAAGGTCTTTGGAGCACTATAGTAGTGTCTCTAGATAGATAATAGGGCATTTACAATCCTAATACCATACTCCAATTGAAGGTGTTTGGATCGCACTAGTAACGTCCTATAAGACAAGATAGTTAGGCATTTACTACCCTTATACAACACTCCAATTGAACGTGTTTGGAGCACTCTTGTAATGTCTCTATATGGCAATATAATAGGGTATTTACAACCCTTATACAATACTCCAATTTAAGGTGTTAGGAGAACACTTGCAGTGTCTCTATATGGCAATATAATATGGCATTTACAACCCTAATACAACACTCCAATTGATGGTGTTGGGAGCACCATAGTAGCATCTCTATATGGCATGATAATAGGATATATTTTCTTTCAAAATCAAGCATCCCTTGGAACATTTTGGATAAGAGGAGGGCATCTTTGGAGGATTCATGATTAATTTTGTTTATAAATTGATTATTTGAGTGACAGGTGTTTGAGGAGCTAAGAAAGTTACGGTTTTGTGTCAGAAAGGCTTTGGTTTTTTACTTTGAATTTTGTTTTAGCCCTCCGGATTGTCGTAGTTTCTCTTCAAAGCTCCGGAAGTGTGCGTAGAGGTCATCCGGTGTGAATGATTCATGTGTGCCTTGGGTTGTCTCAAGAGCACTCACCAATTTAGACCATCTATCTCTCATTAGCATCACCCTCAATAGCTTTCCTACAAGTTTATTGTTAGAAAGCGATTCTCCCAATTCAGTAAATTCATTTTGGATATGCATAAGTCTAGTATACATATCCTCTATGCTTTCACCATCTTCACCATCTTCAACATTAATGGTCATTATCTTGGTTCGTTTAATTTGAGTATTTCCCTCATACTGGTTTACAAGAGCATCCCACATTTCTTTTGCACTCGTGGCACTACCAAAGAGTGAGGCTACTGATTCACTAACCAAGTTAAATATGGCGTTGGTTGCAAGATCATTTTCTTTCTTAGTTTGTTTGAAATCGGGAGTCTCAACTTTAATATCGGTTGAACTATCAGTAGTAATGGTAGTAAATGTTGGTGTGTAACATTTTTCAACCACATTCCATACCTCAAGGATGTTCAAGTAGTTAATCATGATTTTTTTCCAATGCATGAAATTTTTGGTGGTAGTACCAAAAATTAGGGGTTCATTCACGGATCTATAGGGTGTCATTCGTCAAGTTAATCTAACTCCAATTAAGTGTGTCTTAATTCGAGTAACTTGCTCTAATACCACTTTGTTACACTGCGTGCACCTCTAATTGAACAAAAACTGAAATTAAATTGCAATTAAAATTAAATATATGAGTTTAGAGAAATTTGACATGCGGGATGTTAACGGAATTCGAAAAAACAAAGGCATACGTCTCCGGGGCTTCGCAACCTCAAATGGTGCGCCTTTCTATTATCTAATACGAAAGGATTACAACTTATAAACCGTTGAGCCTTTACACACCAAGCTGGAAAATCAAACGTCCAACTCAAAGAGATGAGAACAAGGTCTCTTAGTTCAAGCTACTCAAGAGAAACACTCAATATATCACCTCTAATATAATCTAACTTGAGATTAGTGAAGTGGGTTTGAGGTTGTTTGAGGGATTTTGAAGTTTTAAGCTCTCACAACAATGGAGTAAGCTAAGCTCTCAGAAAATTGTTTTTTAGAAGTTTAGGGTTGGCTGAGATAATTTGGGAAGAAAGCCCAAAGCCCTATTTATAGAGTCAGCTCAAAAATGAACTGTTTGACCTAAAACGTTACCAATATTTTATAAAACATTACAACGTTTTAGTTCAAAATGTGATTTAGGGTTTTAATTTTCTGACAGCTCAGTAAAAACGTTACATAACGTTTGGCTCTGTAAAATCTTAATCAAAAATAGGAATTGTTTGAAGCTCATATTTAATTAAAACGTTATAACGTTTTGAGAAACGTTACAACATTTTGCGAAACATTACAACGTTTGTAATTTGAATTGTGAATTTGATACAACTGTATTTATCGTTCTGAGAATCCTAAAACGTTACAATATTTTGTAAAAATGTTATAACGTTTTAAGTTATTTCTGAGTTTGATCAAGCTGTTACTTCAGCGTTTCTGACAGGCTTAAAACTTTACAACATTTTACCTCTCTTAAAATAGCCTCAAACATACTTTACCAAGTATCTCATTTTACAATTTGTATTATTGATAAAATCTTTATGATTTCTTCAGTCCAAGTACTTCATAATGTAATTCCATTTGAATTGAACCTACATATCTTTAAAAAATAGAAGAAATCGTAAAATTCAATAATTGTATGTTTTTGCAAATTAGTCAAATAGACGAAAAAGATTATTGCTCAAACAACAAATTACCCTTCTTTGGATATCGGAATACGATAACACTATCAAGCTGTCTACCTGGTTCAAAAGGAAAACATCCATAGGTAAAAACAAGGTTAATTTAAAGAATGTATCATCATTCCTAGTTTTACACAAGAAAAATGTTAAAGCAATTACTTGAGTTCTAATACTTTTAAGAGAAAGAATTAGTATATTATTAAAACAAATTTTGTTTCTAGTTAAACAGATAATTCACAAGGTAAATGCCCTAACCAGTTCTACAAGTAAAAAATTGTGATATTATTACTATGCATATATGTTATACTATATGTCAAATTTAAGAGTAGAAGTAGGGTGTTCCTGTCACACCCCGAGACAACCCGCCACGTATTTACACGTAAGGCGTACACACATCACATACATTATCAATAATATTCACAAATGCCACATTTAATTTCACAAATCAAGTCTTACAATAATAATAAAAGTAGTCTAGCAGTGGTCACAACAGACATGGTTAGACTATGATAACAACCATGCCTGTTCAAATGTACCAATTTTTATGGAAAATAAACACACGATACAAAAGTAACCATAAGTAGCATTTCATCTAAACTTGGATCTTTCCGCTTGATATTACTCACAACATTTGCTCTGGCGCTTCTTCTTCATTACCTGGAACCCATATAAATATGGAACGGGTGAGAGATTCGAATATTCTCTTAGTGCGGGATTCAGTTCCAGCCCGGAGTTTGTAAAATCTACTTAGTTCTCACAAATATGATATAGATAAAATATGATAAAATAAATGCATAAATACCTCTAATGCAATGCAATCATACATATTTAAAACCGTTATTCACTTTCAAGTTTCTGTTAATCCATTTTATTTGTCTCACAAGACGGCGAATTCATATTCCGCTAGATCTTGACTGTGATAGGATCGCTTCCGCCTACAGTCACGTCCGTAACAGGACCGCTTTCGCCTACAGTCACGTCCGTGACAGGACTGCATCAGCCTACAATCACATCCGTGAGAGGACCGCATCAGCCTACAATCACATCCGTGATAGGATCGCTTTCGCCTACAATCACGTTAACGAGGGGTCTAGTCGAACACCGGACCCAATGTATACATTCCAATACACAAGTATATCGGCCCCTGTTCATTTTAATTATCTATTCAATTCTCATTCATTCATTTAGCACATCACTCATGTCATAGTCAACACATCCTATTCACGTAAGTCCTTTGATCAAACAAATAATCCTATTTTTAATAACCTCTAACAAAGTCCAATGGTTGTTCGAATCCAACATGCATAATTCATCTATATGAAAAATAAATGCAAGCAAAATGGTAAGTAATAATTTCACAAAGTCCAGGAAACCCGCACCTGTTATTTGAGTAATTTCTTGACTGTCTCTTACGTCGTTATTATACTTAAGGATCGAACCTAACATAAACAAGCATTTAATTAATAATGTTTAAATTCACAGATTCTTGTTTCCTAAAAGTCTTAACACTGTATGTTATTAATCCTAACTTTTTAATTAGTTTACAATTACTTCGGCTTAAAATCTTATGTTGGATATCCTCTCTGTTTAGTATTCTAAGAAAGAAACAAAATAATAAAAATAGTATATCATATATATCAAAAATTAATTATATGAAATAAATTATATATACAATTATATGATCACAATCGAATTCATGGTTATATAAAAAGACTAATTTCGGTTTTCAAATAACAAAAGAGGTTACTAAAAATTTCGGATTGAAATATATATAAATATACTTTAAGTATAATATTTCTTGGATCTTCAAATATATATATATATATATATATATATATAGTAAATAAAATCAACAAGATAAATATTAATGATCCGAAAGTATTTTATAGATTATATATATATACTTTAACAAAATTTCAGAAATGAATATATCCAATTATATGATCTCAAATAAATACCAAATTCGATAAGGTAAAGTTTTCAGATTTAAATATAATAACATAACTTATTAATAATAAACAAATTTTAGATTTTAGTATAATTAAAGAAATTCTTACCAATAACCTAAGTTTTCATATTTTAATTAAAATAAATACTTATTCATGAAGCTATACAATTTAAGAACAAAATTGATTCTAACCAAAAAGATCTAGTATAACAAAATAATAGAAATTTTAAAGTACCTTGATGAAGAATTTTCGAAACAAAAGTGGAGAATTGGGGAACTTTGTTGGTGGCTGTGAAGAAATGAGAAGAGAGTATCGTGTGGCAGGAATTGAAAAGTTCTCTTTGATTTTTATCATGCTATCATTGTTTAATATATTTTCAATTAAACCATAGAGAAGTGGAAGGGTTTGAGACAAAATCAAAGAAGAGAAACTGATTTACAGTATTTAATAAACAAAGAAGATCGTGGGTTGAATTAAGGCGGCATTTAAAATGTTTGGAGCGTTGGTTTTAGAAAAGGAGGGAGACGCCTAGCGGACAGGACTCAAATTGAAAGGGTGCGGCTTCAAAGCAGAGAGTTACAGTTTTCGACAAGAGATAAAAAAAATAATTATGGACTCCTATATTTCAATTGGGTTGAGGCCTTTTATATATATATATATATATGGAAATCAATTCCATTTATATCATGACTTACTAATCAAATTAATTAACACTGAAATTTAAATTGGATCGTTTCTTAAGTTCGTTTTCTCAATCTACGTGGCGTTACAGTTCCTAAGTTCACCAATCCTTTTTGTGAACTCAACTCTAAAACATATCAGATTGGCTTTAAACGACAAATCCAAACTGTTAAAATCGTTGTACTTACGAGTGATACGTCTACATGTGAAAATTTTAAAATTTTAAATTAAATTTATATAGAGTAAAGTAGTCAAAGACGTCCAAAAAATGAATGCATTAAAATTAATTTATAAACCTTCTAATACCACTCGACTCTATACTAAGTTAAATCAAAACTTTAAAATTTTCACATGTAGACGCATCACTCATAAGATATACCGAATCGACTTCAAACGTCGAATCCAAACCGTTGAAATCCATGTACTTTATAAGTGATGCATGTAGATGCAAAATTTTAAAAGTTTCGAATTTATTTGCTACGATGTCAAGCGGCCAAAAAAATGATAAAAATTGAATATATATATCTATATATATATAAAACAACTTATTTATAACTTATAAAATGTTCATTTCTTTGACCGCTTGACCTTGTAGCAAATCAACTCAAAACTTTCAAAATTTTGTATTTACATGCATCACTCATGAAGTACATGGATTTCTACAGTTTGGATTTGACGTTTGAAGTCGATCTGATATACTGTGCTCACCAAATCCTCTTATTAAGCACATCACACCCTAGCTTCACTCATGTTATACTATTCCAAGTCATTTGTTGAACCTTGTTAATTATCAAAATTTTGCATTTACATGCATCACTTATGAAGTACATGGATTTCAACGGTTTGAATTCGACGTTTGAAGTCGATTCGATATATTGTGTTCACCAAATCCTCTTAGTAAGCACATCACACCCTAACTTTACTTATGTTATACTATTCCAAGTCAATTGTTGAACCTTGTTAATTATCAAATTGATGATTATTTAAGCATAAATCACTTTTATTTTTAGAAAAATGAAAGATATTGTGGAACGCTAATAATACACTAAGAACTGATTACTCGATATAATTGAATCTAATGTGTTTTTTTTTTTTCAAATATGTATTTAGCTTCATGTACATTTGATCAGATACTTCAATTTTCATTATTTTCATGTATCTTAATTAATTTGCTATTCCTTTTATCGGTTGATTAAAAGAAATTGCTGCTTATTTGATTAATGATTTCTATTGATTTAGTAGAGGTGGGATTCTTCATTGCTTGATGGTCATTATCTCAAATTTAAATATTATATTTGACAATTGTATATATTGTGAGCATGACTTATTATCTATTATGATCTCTTAATTACACCTTATAAATATATAGATGAAATGTGTCCATTACTATATTTCTTTCGGTAAATTTCTCCATAAGTCACCAAACTTTGATTTATCTCAATTAAACCATTCAACTTTTCATTTGTTCTAAATTGGTCACTCTATAACTTTTACATATAAAATGCTAATCGAATATTCTCATTCCTTTAGAATTTTGAACATAATAACCATACTTTGTTAGTGTTTTGGATGGAATGAGAATATTCTATTAGTGTTTTGACTGGAGAAGTTATAGAGTGACCAACTTGGGACGAATGAAGTTGAGTGACTTGATTATAACAATTCAAAATTGAGTAGCCAATTCATGACAAAGTACAAATTTAGTGACCAAAATTTACCTATTTCTTTTCTACATGGTAGATTGGCAAATTAAATTTTTCAATGAAGCAGACTTTTTTAAATTATACAAGAATTAACTGGAATAAGCTTAAAAAGGTAATATTTTGAAAAGAAAAAAAAAAAGCTTGTTAGTGAGGACATCCACTATTTTTCCTACATGAGCTGCTTATTAAATTATCTGATTCATATTGTATTCAATATAATAGATATAGATAATGGCTTTTCTCATTTACTTGGTAACTGTAGGGCGCAGAAAGTTGCACGGCATCAAGTTAGCTAACGATGCGGGTTTGTATTGTGTGGGTGAGTGGAAATGCTCCCAACCGGGTTCAGTGTTCTGGTTCTTTGAATGTGAACAGGTCACCAAACTCAGGGGAAGGCATCCACTCAGGATTTCTTCCTGCATTCCTTCTGGTTCACCCCTTGTGACAACCAGCGTTCATGATCAATTGTCGGAGGTTTTATTATTTTTGATTGTGAGGACGTTTTACTCCCGACGGGCGCAAGTCCCCGTCGTTAATTACGTCAGAAAGACCTTTCGAGTCTATATGAATACCTCATGCATTCCTGGATGTGTGCCTATTTGGATTGAACTGAATAATGGGGCTAAAGGGGCTCATGTATGATTTATTTTGGTCATGTGGTTGGTTCTCATTTGACTTTGGATTTCTCTTTGGTCAGTTACCATGATACGTGCATGAAAATATGGATTTCATATTTAAAATACAAGAATATTCGTGAGGAATGTCATTATATGTTTTTAATTTGGAAGGAGCATTTAAATATCATTTTTATATATTTTTTTATTTATAAAAATATGTCAAGAAAGGGGGCATTTTGGTCGTTTCAATTTATGTCTGGAACTTGGATATGTTCAAATATTATTTAGAATCATAGAAAATTGAATTTGGGTTCATTTGGGACTGATTTGAGTTGATTTGGACTTAGTATGAAAAAGTTATGGTCAAAAAGGACTTGAAAGGACCTATTTGTAAAAATTTTATATGTTCAGGGACTTGTCTGTAATTTTCCAGGGACCTGAGGCTGTGATTTGGGCTTTTGACAGGGTCTGGAATGCAATTTAGGCCTTCAAGGGCTTATTTGAGAACGTTTTATGCTGACAATGGCCTTTTTGTAAATTTACAGGGACTTCTCTACATATTTCTAATAAACAGAGAGGTTTAAATGCAAAAAAGGGCATCTTCTGGTCACATGTGGACTTTAAGATCGGTGCAGGGCTTTAATATTTTGGCCTTTGAGATGTGCACAAGCCATTGGATTGAAATCATTGGGCTTTGAGATTGGTGCAGAGATGATTTGATTAAATGGGCTTTGAGATTTAGGTTTTGGGGCCTTTGAGATGTGCACTGGGCCATCAATTAATGCACAAGGCATAGATACCACTCATTTGGGCTTTAAAATTAGTGCAAGGGAGTTTATTTAAATTGACAAGTGGGTCCCATGCTGTCAGAGAACCGTTGGATTTGATTTTGAATCTGGTTCATTAGATTAGACATGTTGCTTTAAGATTTATGCTCATTGCTTTGATATCTGTGCAAAAGGGTTATTGGCTCAGGGTTCTTCTCTGACAAACTTAGTCTGGCCAATCTATGCTACGGCGACAACGGCCAAGGGCGTGGTTGTGATCGTGGGGCTGTTAGGAGTCGATTGGTACCATTGTCGGCGACTGAGGACCACCGGAGACAGCGGAGTAGGCATGAATAGTGTATATCAGTACCGATTGAGTCTCAGATCGATTCTAGTCGATTTCTTCATGATTTCTTTCAATTAATTGGTCATTTGAGATCGTGTGAGGCTATGGAAGATGTCAGAAGCATCAATTTTATGTTTAAAGAAGCTTTGAGCATGATTTGGGTTTTATGGTTTCGATTTCAGTATTGATTTGGTACCAATAGGTGGTACAAGGGATTTCAAGTAAAATTAGACATTCAATGAGGTCATATATGTCATCTGGAAGGATTTAAGTCATCTTAGAAGCATTGATTTGTGCTGAATTGAATTCTAGATCAAAGTGATATAAAGAACACACATTTTTCAATATTTTTAAATCAATTTCTCTTAAATTTTGTACAAGATGTGTAACTTTTATTTCATAGATTCAAAGATGTATATGTCAATGATTTTTGTTTCAAATTTCAGATTATTCTGAGCATCATAGCTCAATCAAAAGGGTTGAATCAGGCCAAGGGCATATTTGGTAATTTTGCAATTTTAATTACAGGATTTTCACTTTTAAAAGTTGAATTTTAAAACCCCATATCTTTGTGTAGGATTGTCCAAATTATGCAAACTTTGAGTCAATTTTGTGTAGTTTCTTATGCTCTATCTAACTGTTATGTTCATTTTTTACTTTGGTCCATTGGTTAATCAGTATTGACAGATCTATCAGCATAGGTCAAATGGGTGTATTTCAGTGTATTTCACTGTACCAGTAGTGCATCTAAAGCTTTATACTGCTGAGTCTGGCCTTGGTATGATACCAGAGGGTATCAGGAGGTATCAGGTGATATGATAGAGGTTTGGTTTGGTTCAGAACAGGTTTTCAAAGGGCATTTAGCCACTGTTTTCATACCATAAAATGTAAAATGAAGATCAAGGGATTCAAAGTTTTTAAAATCATCATTTCAATTCATTTTATACATGTCAGAGCCTGGAAATATGCAGGGAGACCCCTAATCTTTCTGAAAGCCATGTTTTGAGCATATCCACTTGATTTTAAAGAGCAATATCATCAAAACTTCATTAGACAAAGAATGTAAATGGCATATGGCAGTATAACTACTGCATATTTACATCTTAGTCCTCAGTTTCTCCCTATTTGCAATTAGATCCTCTAAAATAGTATAATTAACCATTTAAAGGGCATAATCTTACCATTTCTTTGGATTTAACTGCACCTAGGCTCTCTCAAGTTGACTTAGGGTTGAGAACTGTAAAGGATGCCTAGCTGGGCTCACTTTAAATAGCCCCTATGTATTTATCTTTTGATTTAAGTCACTTTTTCCCTTTTTTAATCATTTTTATAAAGAGATTATAAGGATCTGATGAGCAAGGATGCCAGCTGGCTCACTATGCTCATCTTCACCTCTAATCAAGTTATAACAGTGATTAAGGGAGGCAGAAAAGGAAAAGAATGCAGAAAATACAAATGAATGTGTAAAAAATGTGATTTTTATAAAAGAGTTATAACAAAACATTAATTTTTGTATTTTAAATGTTTATGTACATTATTTAGTTGTTTTTAAGAGAAATTTATTAGATTAAAACATAAAAGAAGCAAGAATGTAGCAAGAGAAGATCAAATGACAAGGAAAACAAACTTTATTAATGAAAATAAATACATGATATGGTCCCTAGGGACCTTACATTGAATCCAAGCTTTAATTACCTATGAATTAGGCTTGTTTATCACAGAGGGAGCTTATGGTGTATGTGCACACCAATGTATGTGTATGTGTGACTTGTGTGTGTGTGTGTGTTGCTCTCTATATGGCTAAGTGTTTTTAGCTTGTTGTTTCCCTTCTGTCTGTCTTCAGGTGTGTCTAATCTTCATTTGAGGTGCCCTTTTATAGGCAAGGCATAGGTTTAGGGTTTGCATTGTAGCTGAGGTGGTCTCATCTTGACCCTTAGTGTTTGATCAAATGTCTATGGTTGATTGGCTTCATTCCATGTGTATTTGTGCAGGGGATCACCCAATTACACTTTAACATGTCATCAATTATGAGTTGGACTGATTTTAGTCTTTGGATTGATGCAAGCTGTGAGAGGTGGCTCCATAGCCCTTGATTAATTGCCATTTCGAAGGAGTGTGATGAATTGCATGTTTCTATTGTCCAGAGGAAGATTCTCCTATTTTGGACTGACCTCAGGTGCTCTGGGCACGTGTCCTGGGGACCAAGGAAGGTTTTAATAGTGTAACCAGCTATGTTGTGTTGGACCCGAGCCATTTCAAGGCTTAACATGGGCCTTTCTTGATCCTTGCGCTTCATGGCATGTAAGGATGACAGAGAGCATCGTATAATGTCCCTTATCATGTCGATAGGCACAATTTACCACTTGGATAATGAATCCAATGCTCTCGACCATGGCATGAACCGAGCTGGTGCTTCTTGAGTAATTCATCTTCCTAAGTCCATTTCATTTCAAATTAAAAGTGCAAGTGGCATCGCCTACACCCCTTTAGCATCATTGCCAAGCTTCAAAGCTCAATTGCATCCCTAACTCAAGTTCACAAATTTGCCCTTCTTCTCTTCTCGGTTAAAATTAGAACTTGTGAGAGAGAGGTAACCGTCGAGGTTTGGGCAAAGAGAAGCTAGCACAGCCTCTTGTTAATCCCAGCCAGAGGTTTGTTCAATTGTTCCTTTAATTTCCTTGAATTTCAGCTCTGGGTTTAACCATGGCGCGAGAGAGAGGGAAGAAGGAGATGTCAGGGTTCGGGCCCCGCACGTCAATGACACTAACATGGTCCTCTCTCTCTTTTCCTTTCTTTGTTTATTTGCATGGACCGAGCATATCACGGGCCTAGGCGCTGACAACATGATTCACAATGTCGGGGTCCAATAGACCAAGTTCGTGCAAATCAAAGGGCTCAAATGCGCTGAGCGCCTGAGTTTAAATTAAACCCTCCATTTTGAGTGCTCCTGGTGTATGGTGAGCCTATACACTGTCGTGTTGGTGTACAGAGACTAATTTCTATGCATCAAGTTCACCCATCTCATGGTTTCAGCGAAAATTACTCAGAGAGGCTGACAATGGGCCCCAGAGGTCAGGTTTAGGTTTAGTATACCCCAAATTGCACCCATAATAGTTAGGTTTAATGCTAAGGGTACCCTGGTTGAGGTGGCACCAATCAGAGGCTGCCATGTCGGCAATTTCTTTGAAAATTCATAACTCTTCAACCATTTTGAGTTAGAATCTGTATAAAATATCAAAATTTATGATTTGCATATAGGATATTGTCATGAATTCTAATATGCCATTCCCTTCAACCTTGGAAAGATTTCGTGCACATTTAGCATTCTTTAAGTGTTTTAAATCATTACCAATTTTTCATTTATTTAATTGGTAACTTTTTAAGGTACAATAGTAATAGAGAAGGGTAGGCATGCATGATGTTCATCGAACATACTTTGGTTTGATGAGCTCAATTACTGTCTGATTCATTTTAAGATGTGTGTATTTTGTTTTAAAAACTATGTACATCTATTTTAATTATCGTGTGCACAAATTTTAAAGTGAGTTGAACGATTTTAGAGCTCATTGAATTCATAAGTAGATCTCATAGCCATCAGACTTGCTCTGTTCTCATTTAGTAAAGGAGTATGTAAGAAATACAATTGTTAGCTTATTTGCTACAATGATTTTAATTACTAAAATAATTATAAATACAAAATTTTATATGATAATTTATAATCATTCACATAATTATTTCTTACAAGTATGATAAGCTTAGTATATTTTTTTGCAAATAGTAATATTATTTAAAATAAATATATTTCACGTTCGATTGATATGACAAATCAACTAATTAATTAATCAGAATTCATATAATATTTGTTTGGATATGTATAGTCCAATTAAAATTTGTACGACTATTAAAGAATGTACAATTATTAAAGTGGCCTCGAGCATTCCACTTCGAGTCATATTGGTTCGGATTTCTATTAGATGGCTGTGATCTAAACAGAAATATTATGTTACCTCAGAAGATATGAATTCAATTAATCAGCGTATATATATTAAAAATTATTTATGATTTGATGCTGTATTGGAGTTTTGTTCTTCCAATATATGTTTTTCAATGGAATAATTATATAGCTTACTATTTTTAAAACAGATTTAAATTAAATGTAAACGTACAGTTCGTATCTGATTCAAATTGTAAGGTTGAATCGGGCTATCGGGCAGAATTAGACACCCTTCGTTTGGCCGGATAACAACAGTGTATGTTCGAAATGGAGATGATGTCTCGCTTATAATGATTGTAACATATGCAGGAGGAATCAATAAATATTGACATATGAAAACATTACGAGAACGTGCCGTGCGCACAATTTGAAAGCTTTGCTGGTCGCTGGAGAGTGGGGAGTGACTGCTCCATCGGTCTGGTGTAACAAAATATTTATTTTGTCAAATAGCACAACCAGCTTCGAATTAATAATTAATCCCTTATATTTATCCGCATTCACATTAAATATAATGAAATAATATTACAGGACATATTTATTTGTGCCAACAACTTCTGAGAAGATGTAACAAAATCTTTATTTTGTCAAATAGCACAACCAGCTTCGAATTAATAATTAATCCCTTGTATTTATCCGTATTCACATTAAATATAATGAAATAATATTACAGGACATATTTATTTGTGCCAACAAACTGCTGAGAACGGACCAGAAAAATAGAACAGTAAAATATTAATCATAATAACACACTTAATTATGTTATTTTCAAACTTTATTCGAAAGTCGAATTCCGTCCAAATGGTCCCAAAGCCTTAAAATTTACAAATCTTGTAATTTCAGGAATACTAAATCATGATAATTAACAAAACTAAATAAACTAGAGATAGATGGTCGACTTAGTAAACCTAAAAGTCATAAATATTAGCTTTTAAAATAAAAGGAACCCCCAACAATTATCAAAATTTAGTCAACCATCCTTCTATATATTAATATATACATCGCATTAGAAAAAACAAGATCAAATAACAAGTCTACAGATTACCTCATAATCCCAAAAATTAAGAAACAATTAATCCCATCTAAACCATTGTCAACAGCCTCTGTTTCTTCGCCTCCAGATTGTCCTCCACTGCCTCCACCTCCTCCTCTGGCGCTGGCATGTTCAAATCCAAATCCAGCTTCAACTTCGGAGCAGCACTTGCTGCTTGATCATAGTGCTTTCTCTTGTGACCTCCTAAAGCCTGACCAGAAGGGAAGGTTTTGAGACAAATCGAACACTGGTGCACCTTCTCCCGTTGCACACCGGATGCCACGTCATCACTCAAAGCTGGCTTCCTGTGGCTCGTCTTGTGGCCCCCTAGCGCCTGGTATGAATCGAAAGACTTGCTACAGACAGAGCAAGAATAAACCAGCTTGCCGGAGTCAGAATCAGAGTCAAAGCGAGTCACAGGACCGGATCCGGATCTGGATCCGGATTGATCGCGAGAGAGCATCATCAGACACAGAGCGAGTTCCTCATCCTCAGTTATTGGTGCAACGGCGGTGTTAGTGGTGCTGCGGCGGCGCTCAGATCGCTTGCGTTTTACCCAGTTCTCCATGGGAGGAGAGCACCTCTCGGTGGAGTCAAGTGCGTCGATAGCCATTGATTGGGAATCACCGGGTGAGATTGACTAAGAGGAGAGAGAAGAAACTTGGAGAGGAGGCCACGAGGGAGAGTGAGTGGGGGGCTATATAAGGAGAGGGGGGAAGTGAGTGGGAGAGATGTAATAGGCGGCGGGAGGTGAAGGTAGAGTCGGTAAGCGGTATTTTTGGGGCCACTTGTCATAGACAGTAGATATGAATGGGTTGAGGGAATAACTAACGAGGGTTTTAATTTAGGTATATAATTATAATTTAGGAAGGTTAACTAACAATATTCTATTCTTCTCTGATGAAGCTTTTGGTAACGAATGCTGACGTATGGTATGGAAGAAACTTTCCAAGAATGAGGTGTCACTTTTCCTTTTGGCGTGTAGAAAAGGAATTCTATGGAAGGAGAGGGGAGACCATGTTGTATGAAATAAATAATTAGAGGCGCCCGATTATGGTAACCAAGTAAAACCTTGAGCTATTTCACTTTTCGAATACAGGGGGGGCAGTGAAATTAGCATATCAGAAAGAAAATAAATGGAAATTATTGGGTGAGAATCTAATTAAACCAGTTGCACCGATCGACTGGTTAGTAAATCGGTCAAATGGGTATATCTTTTGAACAATTCAAATAAGCTTTGTGCAAAAAAAGCAAGATTTGAGAAGATGTGCTCCTGGCGGTTACGTGTGGCATGTTCTGTGTAAATACAGTAAAACTGTTTTCTTTATTTTTTGGGTATTACTCCCTAATATATCCATTTAAGTGAATTACAAAGTTTATTCAGCATTTACTTATTATACCCAACCCTTGTATTAAATTCAATTTATCTCTCTTACTTAATTAATTAATTAATTATATATTAGGTCACCAATATAATGTTTATATTTAGTAACAATACATAAATTATGTACAATAACAATATGCGTCCAATAAGTCTCGTTGATATAGAGATACGTACTTCCCCACACACAAAAAAGCAAAAACAAAAAGAAAGAAAGAAGGATATACAGTTGTGGACAGTGTACGCAGTACGCATGCAATTGCTTAACATACAGTGTTAAAGCGACTCCTGAGAAATTTGAATTGTCGAGACTGGAGGCTGCTAATCTGATGATAGTCAACTAAAAGGATTACCTTTTCATTTAAAACTTTTTAAGAGATTAGACAGCCAACTTGGACATCTTTTAGATTAAGCAAGGGGCCAACATAAAGGACATATGCCGGGGTATATCACAATCTCAAACTAGCTATGTAATTAGTGGCCCACTAATAGTGGAATCAAGATAGTGTTACACGATATAATTAAATTATAACAATCGGACAGAGAATTTTCTGCGTGCTCCCACAGGGTTGACCTAGACAAGCCTTTGGTAAGAATAGAAAACCAAAGAGACCCACCGAACAGAGATTAAATTTAAAATTCTATTAACGCAACTGGGTAACTGATTTAGAGAAACAATTAAATCCAACTGAAAAAATATGTCGTTATTCCAAAACTGAGATGTTTCTTCACAGCTGGCAAAACCTAATCTCACAAACCAAAATCTCCATTTTATGGGTAAAAACAATGCACCTCTTAGAGAGCTAAGATTAAGTGATTAGCTATATATTCACTAAGAAAAGCAAATAAATGAAGAAAAAAAAAACTAAATCTTTTTTCATCACGCCTGACGTCTATTACAAAAAAGATTGTACCCTGATGCGATTTATTGATCAACACCCTCAATCGGGATAATCACACCAGGTGCAACCAACCAATATCTTTAATTAATCAATCAAGATAACTAACACCCAATGCTATATACTGCCCCCAAACAAATCAAATTCTATCAACAGAAAAAGGAAATAAATCGAACGATATAAACTGCAGAAGAAAGAAAGATTAAGCCGTAAGCAAGAGGCGCTGCTTCTTAACGCCAAGAAAATCAAGCATCTTTTCTCCAGTTTTTTCTTCCATGAACCCGGATTCTGCCTCCGTCTCCGGTGCAGGCATATTCAAATCAAATTCAAACTTGAATTTGGCGGCCGCACCACCTTCGTAGTGTAGTCTCTTGTGCCCTCCCAGCGCCTGACCCGAAGGGAACGTTCTGAAACAAATTGAGCACTGGTGCACCTTGACCTGGTCCCCGCAAGCCGCCGAAGAGGCGTTTCCAGCTGCCACGTCATCACTTGAGACTGGTTTCCTGTGGCTCGTCTTGTGGCCACCCAACGCCTGGTATGAGCTGAAAGATTTTCCACAGACAGAGCACTGGTAAGACTGCTTCGTGCCATCTAAGGGGTGGCTGTCGGATTCCGAAACGGATTTGGATGCTGATCCATCACGGGAGAGGAGCATCAGATCGAGAGCACCTTGTTCTACCTCTGATGTGGCGGCTGAGCGCTGGCGCTTGGATCTCTTGCCCTTGGAGGGAATCTCAATGGGGTACGGAGACTTTAAGCTCAAGAAATCAGTCTTGCTTGGGGTTTCGAGTGAGTCTAGAGCCATGGCTTGAAAGCTAAAACTGGATAGAGAGAGAGGAGTGGAAGGAAAAACGAAACTTGGAGAGGAAGAGAGCGAGTGGAGAAGAGGTATATATAGAGAGGTGGGAGTGAGTGCGGAGGGTGTAAGAGGCGGCGGGTTAGAGGGGTGAAGTCGGTAAGCGGTATGCCTACAGGAAACTATTGGGAATTTATATTACCTAAAGTAACTCAAATTTTGATTTTAGACCTGGTTTGGCACGAATATTAAAGATTTCCGTGCAAATTTCACCTTCAACATGAATAGCCCGGATTCTGATCTGACGGTCCTCGTCGAAATTCAAATTTTGAGTTACTTCAGTGGTTCCGTACTCGGGACTACTGGAGGTCTGGAACGAAGAAAACTTGATTACTACTAGGCACTGGCAGCTAATAGAAGGATATTACCAAATTGACAATAAATCAAGAATGTTGATTAATTCTAATCCATGACAGGGTGTAATTGCGACGAAACAAGGAAACGTTTTGGTTGGCAATTTTCTGGCGAAGTTTCTGTGAAATTTAATTATAATCCATTTTTCCGGCTCAATTAATTCGGAGTACGTCCACTAAATTGTTGAATGTAAATACTTTTAGAATCATGCATAACATATACCCTGTTTCATGATTAGCATACAATAGGACGATTAGTGCAATTCATTGTATGAGACGCGTTTTTTTTTTTTCTTTTAAATTAGTTTACCTTATTAATTTTGACACGTATATAGGACCAATTTTTATTTTTTTAGAGTAAGTCGAAGTTTACCTTAATATTTGTATTAAACTAAGAAAAAGAGTTTGTAACAGGATTGGAAAGAAAAAAATACATAACACATATCAATCTCAAAATTCTTGTCTTTAATTTATTTAAACAAAATGATTAGGTATAACATCACAATAAAGAAATATATAAAGAGCTACTAATAAAAATTACGCATGATTCATAACTCTATTACTAGCTTATAATAATTGATTTATCCCTTCCATATTTTCTTGTCCTTATTTTATAAATAATTAGTCTCTATCCGTAAAGATACACTTCATTATATTATATTATATCGGATTAAATTTGGCCACCTTTTTCCGCTTAATTCTTTTTAATACGTTACATTAATTCGTGGTGACATTCATTTTTTAATTCGTACGTTTTCAATCTTTCTACTGCATCAACATGGTAAATTATTGTTTTATTGGTCATATCGTAGGATGTTTAAATGAATTTGAGACAGAGACATTGAACGCATTATAGAGGTGTCGACATTGCTTGTAGAAAACCTTGGTAAGAATATATGAATTCCTATGAATTTCTTTGTGTATAATAGTTTTGTTGGATCTAACCGTATATATAGTTGACTTTTTTTTGTTGTGCTAAAACAATCAATCATATATCTGTAAATCAGTGATAATTAAATCCTACCAGAAAAGGAAATATTTTTCAGTTCATATCCTATATAAAATGAGAAAAGATTTTTGTCAATTATGTTTTGTCCACCATCTGTTCATAACTTTATCCACAACCTTATCCACTTTCTTACAAACTCCTCACTCTAACGGTTTGACCTCCCTTTTATAAACTTTCTGATCTAATCGATTTCTCAATTTTGAAATTAGATCTCTTCCGCCTCACCCTAGCTTTTTTTCCTCTAGCAGCCCCTCCTCTCTCTCAGTCTCTTTTCTTCTGCTCCTCCATGCATATCACCTTAAGCCCACAGCAATGGCCGCAACACGGTCGCAACGGTAGGTTTCAATTTGTGCTATGACTTCCTCGATATGTGGAAATATATATTTTTTTTTTTATGAAATTCCTATAGTGAGAAATATCAATTCGCTGTGACATATCAATTACAACCCTGTAACATATCAATCACAACAACTTCACACCTGTATCATATCAATTTCAACCCCTTACTCGCTGCGATAGTAGATTTCAATTTGTCACCATAAGAATTCATCTTACTTTTCTATGAAATTACGATGGCATCTTATTTTAACTCATCAACTTGTGCTACGACTGATTTTAGGTTTCAGTTTTTTCTATTCATTGCTGCTAATCGGCGATCGATCTGTCTTATAAAAAATTGAAATCTACGATCAGTAAAAAACAAACTTGTCAGAGACGATTATTGTGGGAGAATGACTCGCTTTTGAGGCTCGTCTAGCTGCTCAATGAATCGACCGTAAGTACTCCGTCTCACGTCAGCTGGATGAGGTGGCGCACTCTGCCACCATCAAGGCTCGTCTAGCTGCTCAGATCGAAAACGGTGATATTCAAATCTAGTAAGTTTTTCTGTTGAATTTGTTTTTCTCATTGTATGCAGTAACAGATTTATCATTTTGACTGAATTTTTATCTAAATATTATTTGTATGTTGTAATTTCGTATGATTTTGTATTGTCTGTTTTTTACAGTACATATATATATGAATTACAATATATATGTCTCATTTTACATGATATCGAACTGTTATGAAAGTTTCTGGATGTTTGAAAATGTGAAGTACATTTTTTGTAGGATTTGTTATTTAAGTTACAGCATTGAATGATGAATTTTATAGTATTGGTGCATATATAAATGTTTTCATATTGTACTGTTAGTTTTGTGAAATTGTGCATTTTGCAATCTGTTATGAAAATTTCTGGATGTTTGAAAATTTGAATAACATTTTTTATAAAATTTGTTATTTAAGTTACAGCATTGAATAATGAATTTTACATGATTGGTGCAAGTGAAATGACACTTTTTCTTTATGTTTGAAAATTGTTATTACATTGTTTTACATAAGTTACAGTTTTGAATTATGAATTTTACAGGATTGGCACAAGTCAGTTTTACATGATATATATTGTTATTTTTTAAATGTTGTATATATCATTTTATGTTACAAATGGGTTTGATTTACTGTATAGGTGACAAATTTTACAGCATATAAGTAATGTTTTGATATGCACTTTGTATTATTTGTTATGATATTTGTATGTTACATTTTATATTAGGTAATTTATAGTACATAAGATATACAAATACAGTGTTATGAAAACATTTTGATTTACATCATTATATATATATATTTTTTTTTGTCTAACATTCTTTAGTATTGATTTTTACAGTTTTGCCCTAATGGCTTTTGATTTGAATGAAGATTTGGCAAGTGAAAATTCAAGCGTGAATAGTGTTGCAAAAATTAGAGTTGTAGAAATTGATTTAAATGCTGAATTTGATATTGTGGGAGATGTAGGAATTGAAAAATCAGCAGAGTCAAAAATTGTGGTGAACAGATTTTGTGTGTGGTGAACAGATTTTGTTTGTGGTGAACAGATTTTTTGTGTGGTGAACAGATAATGGATGTATGTATAGATTTAGAAATTTTACAGTATATATCGTATTATTTTATGGTTTATATTTTGAAATTTTACAATATACATGATTCTTTGAAGGTTGTAGTTTAAGCTGAAATGTAGCATTTTTTACATTTTATCTTACAGTATACATGGTATTATTTTATGGTTTAGATTTAGAAATTTTACAATATACAAGATTCAATTAAAAATTTTACTGTATACAAGATTCAATTTTACAGTATACAAGATTCAATTTTATAGTATACAAGATTCAATCGAAAATTTTACTGTATACAAGATTTAATTTTATAGTATACAAGATTGAATCGAAAATTTTACTGTATACAAGATTCAATTTTGCAGTATACAAGATTCAACCCAGTGCAGATGCTAATAACTAACTCTAACTGCCAATATTCTATAACTGCAATTTTCGAAAGTACAATTTGAAAATACATTTCTTTTCTCGTTGCAATCTTTTTCTAATTATCGTGGGCCACTTCAAATAGTTGCTGAATGTTTTGTGATTAACTGATATATTTTATGTGATATATTGTATAATAATACAGCATGTATAATTAATTTTACAGTATTCCCGTAAGTCAAAGCTGTGGACAAATAGTGGACAAAAGACTGTGGACAATTAGATGCTTCCAACTAGAAAACGTAACACATCTTACACACGCTACATATTTTATATTTTTATATAATAAACGGTGAAATGGGAACGGTATAAATTTAAAAAGGGTTGTAATGGAAAAATAAATATGATATAATTAATATTAAATTAAGAAGGGAAAATACTTATTTTCGTAAGTTTTGAAGGTGTACATAAAATTTCCGTAATAGTATATTATAAATGAGTTGTTACAGAAATCTAATGGGTAAGAAATAAGATCTGCACCAAGTCTTGTGTTTCTCACATTAGCACGTTGGGGTCCAATCATTAAATTATGAACAACAGCACGAGTTCCCAAACTAATTAAATGCATCCATCCTTCATTTATGCTTAAAAACGACAATACAATGAAGGAAGAACCACTCCTTCAAATTATATATGTGTGTGTGAGTAGCGGACTCGAAAGCAACATATATATACCAAATCTCACCCAAATTTATCTATTGCTCAAGTAAGATCCTTATAAAATCAACAAATTAAACTTTAAAAGCTAGCTAGCTAGAATTATTACCTTGTAATGACACTGTTAATTTCCAACTAGATGTAAATTTAGTAATTACCTAATATCATTAAAACCTAAAATTGAACATATGTCCAACAAATTAATAAAAAAATCAGGAGAAAGACAATTAGTTTTATACTATTTTTTTGGATTGCACCAAGAGCAAGATTATGATTCTGATTGCCACACCTTGAAACAACCCGCCATGTAATGATACGTAAGACATGTGCACATCACATATATTATCAATAATAAATATTCATGTAATATTTAAAAGTCAAACAAAATATTTTACCACCATAAGTAGTTCAAGTACATAACATAAATTCAATATGAGATCAAGACAAACATGGCAAACAAACCGATAATTGCCATGTTAGTCAATGTATCCACTTTCAAAGATAATATTAAAAAGTCTATAACTAAAACTAAAATTAAAAAGATACTTGAGCCATCTCTGTATTGTCCTGTTGATCCACATTCCTTCTATTCATGCTCGCCCTGGCTTCATCATTTCCTAGAACCCACATAAGTGGAAATGGGTGAGAGATTGAATAGTTACTCAGTACGGAATTTAGTTCCATTCCTTGATTTTATAAAATTGACTTATTAACACAACTATGACATTTAAAAATATATCCTCACATGCAGTTTGACTAATGCATATTTAAAACACACACACCCTTCTTTAGTTATCTTTCAAGTTTTCCGTTAATCCGTTCTTTTGCCAATCCAATGGAAAATCCATCTAACATTGGAAGAACGCCAACCCGTTGAGAAATCCAACCAACAACGAAAAGTGTTCTCACTAGACAAGGAATCCACTCTATGGAAATAAAGAATCTAAGAATAATTGAACCTATGAAAATCAATAAATCTTCCAACAATTCTGACATCAACATAAGATACTGTTTTAAGATATGATTACATTATCTCAGAAATTAAAATATAAATAAATACGAGAAATTTATATAACTCTCATCAATTCTAAATAAGTATAATATAAAGATTATATGAATAGGATAAAATAGAGATACAAATTAGATTTAGTAAGATTGTCACTTTATGCTGTGATTTTATCGGACATACAATAATTAACAAAATAATAATAATAACAACAACAACAACAACCACAACAACAACTAATGACAGTTTGGACAAATATCTAATTACATCTAGTTATCAAATACAAAGTTATCTGTAATATATATTATACATCGTAATCATATTTTTAATATAACTAAAGAAAATAATTTATTAATAATTGAAGAACTTCCAGATCTTATTATACTTAATTATAATTAACATCTATCAAAAATTATATGATATCGAATAAAACTGGACTTGGTACATTAAAAGAAAGTTTTCAAATATTAAATATAATTTCATAAACTCTTAATAATAATTAAAATTTTCAGATTATAATATAAATAAAATATTTACTAATAACTTGAAATTTTCGAATTTTGAATTAAACAAATACTAATCAGAAATTTATACAATCTAAGAACAATAATTAATTCTAACCAATATATTTACTTATCATATCTTAATTGGAGAGGTGTTATGCAACAATAATATAAATAAAATATCATCGCTTAGAGTACCTTCAAGCAGAAATTCCCAGACTATAGGAGTTCAACCGATTGGCAGTGGAGTAATTTTATTTTTGGGGTATTCTTAATTGGCCGTAAGGGAAGGAAGAGAGGGAGATATGGCAGGATTTTTTTAATATCATTAAAGGGGCTAAATCATAACACGGGATTCGGATTTGATGCAAACAGAAGAAATGAATCTTGTTTAAATAGAGGGGAGGCGATTATCAGGGGTTCATATTTTAAAATAATATGGGGAGTAGGGTTGTGCCCTTATTTTATTTTATTTTTAACATGAAGAGTCGCTAATTGCGGTGGTTATTTTGAAGTTATTGTTTTAATTTCAGTAATTATTAGAGCATCTACATCCCTGAAACTTTTTGAGTTTCTAATCTGATGTGACAGTTTCTAATTAAACTAGTTTCAGAGATGCGATGGGTTTCTTATTTAGCAACTTTGCTCCAAAGTTTTTTAATAAGAAACCGTTTATAAACTCTGACGTGGCCAAATAATTCACTGAAATTCTTTTCTTTTGTAATTTATTTGCTGATGTGGCAATTAAGAAACTCTAATTTTAGTTTCAGGGATGTGGGGGTTTAGAAACTTTTAGAGACAATTTCTAAAAATTAGTTAACAGCTATTTAGAAACTCCAAGAGTTTCACGGATGTAGATGCTCTTATAATTATATGGATTTTGGACTTATGAAAACAATTTTTTTAAATCGGATCTTGTATTTTGATGAGTAACTTAAATATGTAATTATTTTAGTTTAGTATTTAAAATACGTGGTATTACACTGATCTCATACAAAGTCCTATCTTAATTAGCTGTATTGATTTACTCTTTCAACAATTAAAATTTTCATAATTAATATATTAATTGTAGTAATTTTGAGCATATAGATAGTTCAACAATGAAATTTCATAAATTTTAAATATTACTGAGTGAGGTTATGGTACTATATATGCATAGCACGGATTGATCCGTACTATAGATTACTATCTTTGTTTTTTAAGTTCGAATAGTCAATCTTAACGGTTTAATATGATCTTGATATGAAATTGTACCCGTAGATCAAACAAAAATAGTGATTTGCTATATATCTAAAAAGATAGTACAAGAAATTCAGTAAATATAAATTTTAGTTTGTGACTACATTTTCATATGATAATTGTAATTCGTATCTCTCTAATTTGTGATAAAGTTTCTAATCTTCTGTATTTCATGGCAACCAATTAAAGTATAAAAATGAACAAGTTCTTTTGGTCTCTATTGTGTCTCTTGTTTTCTTCTCTCTTCTGTAACCCTCATGAACCCTAAAGGTTTCATATAACGTATATAATATCATAACTTGTTTGATAAACCGAGACGGAGAGCGAGAATAATTCAGTATCATTGAACTAACTACAATTAATGGAACTATATAAATTTTGTAATAGTTTAGTATGCATGTAAAAGTGCTTCATGGGGGTACATGCATGATCTAATGGTTTTAAACAATTTAGTTATTATTGGTCAAAGTTTAATCTGAGTTAACCCAGATTAGATAATTATCAACTTTGTATTACATAATTTAAGATAACTTTGGTTCAGTTATTTTTGTTGAGTTCAAATATGATCAAGTACACACTGGGATTGCATAATAGTATACACATTTTCATAATTAACATAATTAATGTCATATTAAATTTAAAACCATAAACAACAGTTTGTTGGAGCCCAATCTTCCTCAAAGAGAACTTCACATAAAATGCAAAATCATGAGCTATTGCTCCCCCCCCCCTCCCAACACACACACACAATATTTATCCTCTAGAGGTTCAATAAATGATGTAAATGGGGGCTCGAAATATTAAAAAAAAAAAAAATCTAACAATTTGGAATTTTTATTTCAACAAAACATGACACCACAGAAAACACTATAAGAAATTATAAGCAGAGGGACTAACCATTACAAATAGCATTGCAATATATAACAAAGGACAATACAAAAATTTATACCAAAGTCTAAGAGCACAGGCATCAAAATTAATACTTATAGCAACTTGTACTAAGATAATACCTATATATAGAAGTCGTTTTTCTTTAGTTTTGAGGAGTGGTTGACCTTGAAATGTCTATCCAACTCTAGTACAAAAAACCTCTTTACTGATTGTTAAGAAACCCCTATATCGACTGCTTGACTTTATACTAAATTAATTCTAATGTTTAAAAATTTCACATGTAGATACATCACACGTAAGGTAAGCGGGTTTCAACGATTCGGATTCGTCATTTGAAATTAATTTGATGAGTTTTAGAGTTAAGCTCACCAAAACTTTGGTGAGCTTAAGAGCACCCTAGTTCTACTCTATATCACTTACTATATATATTTTATACATAATAAAACTCATTTGATATAATTAGAACGAAAATCAAGAAAAATGCGAAATACTTGGTATATCCTATAAATGAAGATTTCATGGGCTATGTTGAAATATTTTGAAGATTTGTGTTATAATTAAACTTTTTAATTTGTGAAACAATTATTTTGTTATCAGGGACGAATATATATACAGTTTTTGTTTTTGTTTTTTGGGGTGTGGTGAGGGGAGGATATGTGTGTTGCATGTTCTTTATCTAAATAATTGTTTCACAAATAAAATGATTTTCTAAGAGCTTGATAATTAAATAATAATATAATTATTGATAGCTCCAATCTGTTTTTTTTTTCTCAATGAAAAAGACAAACAGATTTCGAAAGTATATTATCTTTTAATAGGCATTAAATAGTTTACTATTTAAGAGAGCAAAAAGAAGTAATGCTTGAGAAGGGCAATTTTGTCCATCAAATAAAAAATTTTGAATTGTGTTGTGTTAGTAACAAATTTTATAGTGTTAATATCAGCTCCCAATAAAACAGAAACCTACTATGTAAGCAGTTTTTACAGGATTACGGAAGAGCATTCTATAAACAGACTAACAGTTGACAATCTGGTAAAGAAAGGATGGCAAATGATAAATAGATGCTGCATTTGCAAAGTAGCATAGGAATCTGTACAACACTTATTTAAGGAATGCATTTGCATGACTCAGGTAAGACAGCATGTGATGATAGAACTGACAGATGCAGTACCAATGCAGTTTTCGCTCACACAAATTCAGGATAATATTGTTCACTCGGTGCACTCAAATCAAGAAGAATACATGTGGTTATCTGTTTTGTATTATGGAGAGAGAGATGCAGAAGAATTTTTAGCGAAGAAAACAAAGAATCGAGAATGCTGGTAAAAGAAACAAGTGCAGAATACAGAAGTTGGTTTCAGATGGCCTAATCAGACACTTCAAAGCTAAAGGTGCAAGAATTAAGAGATTGAAGGGTTTTCTCAGTTCTTTCAAAACTCTTTCAATGGTTGTGTTTCCCTTGTATGTTTTATGTAGCTTTCCTAAATTTTTTTTTTTCCTTTTATTGCCTTGGCAATCTTTTGTAAAACCATGGCATCTCTAGTGTTCTATTAATGGAACTTGAAGGCTTGACTTTCATTTTTCTCTCAAAAATAAAAATAAAAAAATAAATTGCCTCTTCTCCGTTTATTTCTTTTGGTTATTATCATACTAAGTTTACTATATACATGTGCTAGTGCTATCAACAAATGGGGAAAAAAAAAAGAAAAACCCTCAAAAGAAAAAACCACAAAATCACTAGAAGTATCAAAATAGAGATCATGAACCATAACAATTTCTTTTAGTCTCTATTCAACAGAGACTAAAAGAAATTGTTATGGTTCATGATGTCTATTTTGACACTTCTATTGTATCTCTTGGTCTCTTCTTTCTTCTCTAACCCTAACGAACCCTAACAATTTCATCCAAGACAGCGAGAATAAATCAGTATGTTTGAACTATAATGAAGCTCTGTAAATTATGTTGTACAATTAACATAATTACTGTCATGTTAAATTTAAAAAATCTCCCAACAACAAGAGTTTGCCTCCCTCAATCTTACTCAAAGAGAGGTACATTCACAAGGGGAACTTCAAATAAAAAGCCAAATTTGGAGCATTGGAGGTTCAATAAATGATGTAAATGTAAATGGGGCTTGAAATATTAAAAGACAAAAAACCTAACCAGGTCTGACAATTTAGAATTTTAATTTCAACAAAAACATGACAGCAAAGGAAACACTAGAAGAAAGCAGATGTCTATAAGATTGCAAAAGGAACTCCTATACTGACCCCTCTCTAAAGAAAAATCACACCTCAAGTCATTGCTGGTACAAAACTCATAACGGGTTTCACGAACAAAAATAATCGTATCATAGATCTCTATTCCTGACCCAACTTGGTTTTCTGCGCATGCCATAGCCTGTCCAGCGCACTGTCAGCATCACCCTGTTTGACAACACAGGTATGTTGTAAAGTTAACAAGCAGTATATTTTTAAAAGTGCTAACTATTTTATTTCATGGTTTTGTTTCATTGTGCATAAAATCTCAGAATGGACTGGTCATGACAGCACTGTAACAGCACTAAAATGTGGGGCATAATAAGATGAACACAAAGATTATAGACTTTCATTTGGGGCTAGCACATAAAACCTCTAATAAACATGAAATGACAATATCAAAATGTGGGGGTATAATAAGACAAACAAAAAAATTATACACTTTAATTTGGAACCCTGGGAATGATTTCATAGAAGAAAAAAATAAACCTGAGAACGAATGGAACCAGAGAGAGCATAGGTGGTGTGTTGTCCAGTGTAGATGCCGTTCTCGTCAAGGTGGCCAATGTTGATTTGCACTGATGCATGATCCTTTGCTGTTATCAGCCTATTAGTTGCTGAACTACAAACAAAAAAATATATTTTGATCAAGTACTCAATATAGCTCACCAGAATATGTTGTTCTTTCATTTTTCCTAAATTTCATTCATTGCATTGGATTTCACAGTACAAATATTAAACAGGTACCAGTTATATGTCATAAAAGCAAAGACCACAGAACAGTTTATGTGCTTGTATACCATAAAATTAGTCGTATTTAAAATGAATACTTGTTCCTATTCTAAATTAGATCTTTAGGAGATGCTTTTTTTTAAATGTATATGATAGAGCATTTAAATATACCATTTCCTCGGGATGTAGAGATCAACAATCTGCCCCTCTTCGTTTTGCATCTTGCCTCAAAAATCAGACCTGACAGTTAGATTGCAGTGATATCCTGAGTAAAACAAAAACACATTGTGATCTTGTAAAAATATAAATGAAAGACAAATCCCCTACAGTAGCACAACATCAAAGAGGCAACTCATAAATATAATTTAACTAACAAGTAACCATTATTGGATTTGTGGAATTTTGAAACTTTGGAGTTTATGGTACATGGCTATTGTTCAATGTAGTACCAATATATTATCTGAAGTGAGCATCTTGTGATCAAATAGAACAAATTTGCAATCAACACCAAATGGGACTCGAAGAGATACGCTAATTTAATTCAACATACCAATAAAAAAACTACAGGCTATGATATGAACCAAACTTCTCAATGAATATTACATATAAACAAAGGTCTAATCTGTTCGGCAACGGGAAATTTTATGAGAATGGGAACGGGAATATCAATTTGGTAATTCCCAAAGGTTTACCCGATCAAAGAGAACCTCCTGTGATTCTATATTTCCCAAAGAAAACCTAAAAAAATACCTTGTTCTCTCCCTTTGCAAAAGACGGCGTATCCGAAGAAAAAGAGAACTTAAACAGACGAACAACTATATATACCTCCTCAGCTCCTTTAAAACCCTAGAGAAATTTTTTAGAGAGCAAATTGTCCATTTTGGGCTCTCCTCGGCCCATAAAAGAAGTCTAGTCAGAGAACTGGTACGGGACCTAAATTGGACCTATTATTACAGAGCCGAGGCGAAATCGAATTCGCATCCTCTGAGATATCTCAACTTTTGCGTGTTTGTATGGAAAATCTCAACCGTGGAAATACGATCTGCACGAATCTCAGAGCACAAATAATACGATCTCGCCGATGTGGCGTACCTGATTTATACGGATAATTCAAAACATGAAACCGTGCAGCGAGTCACTTTAGAACAGTGTTGGAACTTGCTACACGGTTATTTAATCCGTACCAGGCATTTTTTTTCAAGAGTCAGGGAGTGGAGAACTATGGTGGGACCCACCTGTGCGGAGAAACCGATGCCCAAAATGCCCATGGCGGATATAACAAAGAGAGAGAGAGCCCTTGCGCATAATCTCTTCTCTTCACACTCGACATCAAAAAATTTCTCTCGATCAGGCCCT